>JAODAL010038612.1:0-39003 GCA_025379985.1 Phyllomedusa bahiana
GCTTGGGGTTTGGCGGAGGAGAAGGGGGCGGAGACAGGGGGGTTTAACAGGGGTTTTGGCCCCCGGGCTTTCGATGGGGCCTTTTTTTGGCCAAGTGTTTCCCCCTCCTTTCAACTAAATGCATTCGCTGAAAGGCTAGAAAATGTTTTTTTGGGGTTTTAAAAAACCAAAGGGATTTTTTCCCCTCTACTGACCCTTTTAAGGGAAAAGGGCCCAGCATATGAAATCACTTTTGAATAAGGGGCTTGCCCAAAAAAGGCCCAGGCTTGAGAGGGCCCCGGGCCCCTTTTTCGCCCGGATAAGCGAGGACCCGGTGTTTCCCTGATCGTGGGTGGGAAAATCCTCCTCAGCGGACTTCCCCGACCGCCCTCCCCCCTTTTTTTGGGGTGGGAGCTTTACTGACACACCCCCATGCCCTTCCTCCTCGTCCATTTGAGGAAGGGGTTCGCAACCCCAAATTCTGTTTGAAAAGCCCAAACTTGGATCCGAATGTCGTCGTCATAAACATCAACACGGGGTGACTTCGTCGCCCCTGCCCATTCTCCCATCCGGAGTTTGGGGGGCTACAACAAGGGGCACTCCCAAGGTGTTTGCCGACCCCCCGGGGTTTTTTTGAGGGACTGCCCGGGCCCTTCCCTTTTTCTCCTCCTCTGGGGCCTTTCATAACTGGGCGTCAGACAGACAAAATCACCCTTTTGGCCCCTTGATTTTTTTAACATCCCTTTCCTGCCCCCAAACCCATTTTGGGCCCTTTCAAAAAAGGTTTCAAAAAAGGGTTTTTATCCACAGTGTGGAAACACATTTTACATTTGGGCTCCCTTTCGTTTCCCATTTGGGAACGGTTTTGCGACATGCTGATGATGCCATTTTTTGGGCCCGTGACTGGGGACGAGGGTTTAAGACGCTGGATCCGGGTTTTGAAATTAACCACTAAAAAACAGTTTGGGGCGACGCGTTCGTTATTTGAGATTCACGGGGCCCAAAACCCAGCGATGACAGGCCTAAAGGGCCCTTTGCAACCGACGTTTACGCTGGTTTTGGGGGTTTTTGAACTGAAAATACCCCTTTCTCTCTTACCTTTACCTCCATCCCCCTAAAACCCCCCCTTTTTGCTCGCTTACCCCCTTTAAAATTTCGCTCCAGGGTTCAGAAAGAAAAAAAATTTAAAAATTTAGGGAAGAGTTTTTGACAGTATCTTTTTAAAAACGTAAATAAACAGTTATTTTTTCAATCCCTCAATTTTTCCTCCAGCCAACATGATTAGAAACTAAAATGTTTCTAGCGAATCCCCCTTTGAAATGCGGTCGGGTTTGGAAGAACCGTAAACAAAATAAACAGGGGTTCTTCTTTCAGTCCCAGGGATTTACAAAAAAGTCCATAGACTAAAATTTAAAAGGTTTTTAACAAACTTTTTCATACAATTTCTTTTATTTGCGCCAAACTGAGATTCAAAGATTGGGAATAAAAAATATTCAAAAGTTCACGGGTGAGAAAAATTGGGATTTTTTTTCACAATTTCAAACGAGAACAATTTCTAGAAAAATTTTTTATCAAATTGCCCTACCCAAAATGGGCTATTTGAAAAAACTAGGGCAGCACCACGTTGGGAATAAGCAAATTTTAAAAATTATTAGTAACAAACTGTTTGGTTTTTTTCACCAATGAAATAAAACCAACAGTAAAAACAAAATTTTGTAATCAAATTGAAGTAAAAAGGTGGGGTCTATGAAAAAAAAAACTGGGCCCCCCCCCCCAAAGTAAAAAAAAAAACCTATTGAAAAGTATAAAACGGGTAATAAAAAAGGGGGTTTTTTTTTACCTAAAAGGAATTTTACCCGCGGGGACTAGAAAAGTTCTGTATCCTATTGTTTAAATACAAAAATGGGTCTTTTTAAAAAAACTGGCTGCGCCAAAGTGAAAAAAAACGTTTAAATTAAAAATTTTGTCGAAAACTAAAAGGGTTTTTTTTGCACCTATTTAAATACAACAGCAATTACTAGCCCCCTAATTTCTGTAAAGGTTAAATATAAGTAAAAAAGGAAGGGGCTTTCCCAAAAAAAATGGCCTCGCAAAAAAGGGAAAAAAACCCCAATTAATTTGTTAAAAGGGAAATAAAATTGGGTTTTTTCACCTATGAAAAACAAACCGCGGGGGACTAGAAAAGTTTTGTATCCCATTTAAGTACAAAGTGGGTCTTTTTAAAAAAAACTGGGCTGGCCAAAGTTTAAAAACACGTAAATTAAAAATTTTGTACTGGGTACAAAAAGGGGTTTTTTTTGCACCTATAAAAACAACAGCCCAAATTTCTGCAAATTTTTTTGTATGGGGAATAAAGGGAAAAAGGGGTCCCTTTTTAAAAAAAAAATTGGCCCCAAAGCCAAAGTGAAAAAAATGTAAATTTAAATTGGGGTAAGGATAATAAAAGGGGTTTTTTTACCTATGGAATACACCTGCGGTGACTAGAAAAAATTCGTAAACCTATTGAAAGGGACAAAAAATGGTTTTTTGAACAAAAACTGGGGTGCGCCAAAATTAAAAACACGTAATTAAAATTTTGACCCGATACTAATAGGTTGTTTTTTTCACCTAGAAATACAAAGCAATTTCTAGCAAATTACGTATGGTAAATATAAGTACAAATCGGGCCTTTTAACCAAAAAAAGGGCCTGCGCCAAAGTGAAAAAAAAACCCAAAATTTTAAAATTTTGTATGGAAAAAAAAGGTGTTTTTTTTCACCTATGAAAAAACACCTGCGGTTACCACAAAAGTTCTGTATCCTAAATTTTTTGTACAAAAGTTTGGGCTTTTTAACAAACTTTGGGCCCGCGCCAAAGTGAAAAACACTTTAAATTTAAAATTGGGGACTGATACAATAGGTTGTTTTTGCACCTTGAAATACAACACAAATTTCTTTGAAATTTTCTGATGGTAATATAAGTCAAAAATCGGCCCCCTTTTAACAAAAAAGGGGAAAGCGCCAAAAATGGGAAAAAAATGTATTTAAAAAATTTTTTAGCAGATAATAAAAGGTTGGTTTTTTGGGGACCCCATGGAATATACCTTTCGGGGACGGGAAAAATTCTGATAACCTATTGAAGTAAAAAGTGGGGTCCCCTTGAACAAAACTGGGCGCGCCAAATTTAAAAAAAACGTAATTTAAATTGTTTTATGATACTAAATAGGTTGTTTTTGGGACCTATGAAATCAACAAAGGGAATTTTTTAAACAAAATTCTGTAAGGTTTTAAAACCGAAGGGGTTAAAAAAAAATGGGTCCCCCCCGCCCCCCCAAAAAAAAAACCTTTAATTTTTTTAAAACCCCCCAACAAAAGGGTTGTTTTTTCCCCCAAAAAAACACCCAACTTAAAAATTTTTACCCCCAGGGTCAAGGGGAAAAAAGGGGCGAGGCCCCAAATTAAAAACCCCTAAATTTAAAAAAGGAAAATGAAAAAATTTTTTTTTTTTTGCACCCTAAGAAAAAACAACACAATTAAATAGCCAAAAACTTTTAAAGGGAAAAAATTTCAAATGGGGCCCTTTCCCCAACCAAAAAGGGCCAAAGCCAAAGGAAAAAAACCCAAATTTTTTTAAAATTTTGAAGGATAAAAAATTTTTTTTACCCTAAAAAACACCGCGGGGACTAAAAAGTTCTGTATCCCCATTGCAAATACAAAAATGGGGCTTTGAACAAAAAATGGGCTTCGCCAAAGTGAAAAAAAACGTAATTAATTTTTTGACGGGTACTAATAAGGTTTTTTTTTGCACCTATGAACTACAACAGCAAATTTCTACAAAATTTTGTAAAGGTTAAAAAAAGTACAAATGGGTCCCTTTTAAAAAAAAAAGGGCCTACGCCAAAAATGAAAAAAACCTTTTTTTAAAATTTTGGTTTGGATAATAAAAGGTGTTTTTTTTGCACCCCAGAAAACACCGAGGTGACTAGAAAAGTTCGTATCCTATTGTAAGTACAAAGTGGGTTTTTTTGAAAAAAAACTTGGGCTGCACCCAAAAAATTAAAAAAAAAAAAAACCCAATTTAAATCGTGTAAAGGATTAAACCAAAAATGGGTTTTGGGACCTATCAAAATACACCTGCATTTTTCTACAAAGATCTGATCCTAATTAAGTTTCAGGCTGGGACAAAAAACAAGGTACTATTTCACCAAAAACGTTAAAAAAAACCATTTCAATACAGATTCAAAGCAGCTGACCCAAAACAATATAACAACTGGCCCCCCTTTCCAAAAAGCCTGCCCGCCTTTTCCCGCCTAAGTTTGCCCCCCCCCCCCCCCCCCCCGCGTGGCGAAAAGCGCTAGATGCTTCTTTTTTAAAAACTCACCTAAAATAAACTAAAAACGGGAAAATTTTCTAATCTTTTCTTTTTTTTGTTTTTAATGTTCACAAGCTAAAACATAGTTTCCCCTGTTTAAAAAAGGGAACTGTGTCGCTGAAACTTTATTGAGGAGAAAGCGACAGACTCCGCCTTTTTTGAGACACAGAAAACCCACTTATGCTGAAATTGGGAAGGGGTGTTCTAAGTAAAACGGGGGTCAAGGGGATTTTTTTCCCCCAATCACAACCATACAAAATCACAGTAAAATGTCGCACCCCTACAACCCCACCCTCCCCTATTTCCCCTAAGCTAAATTTGCTGGGGCCCCCAAAAAGACAGGAAGCGCCGAAAATCGCGCGATATGACTAGCTTATGCGCAGACTCGCACCTCAATTATCGCGTGATCGGAAAATTCCGATCAACCTAAAAACCGATTTCAACTTTGTCGATTATAATCGCTCAACACTAGTCCAGAGGATCCACTTCCACTGACCATTACAATGAACATCACAGTGCAGCCATTAACACTGGTAACAAGTCATCTGAGACCTTTATAAGCAGCAGAATCCAGTCCCCCAAAACACTGAATGGTAAATGCAGTTCAAGCTTGGGTTCTTATTAGTGGGGTACCATCTGTCACGGGTGCTCCTGTGACCCTCACACTCGTCCTGCTACCCAATACTCACCTCTCTGCGCTCCTGTTTCCCTGCGTGCCTCTGTCTTCCCCTCCCTAGGGCACCGGCTCAGTAAAATTTAAAGGGCCAGCGTGTCTGTAATGGCTAATTTCTGGGTGTTTGCCTCATGTCTCTATCCCACTTCCTTCTCTCTCTGCTTGATCTACAGTGCCTTGTGCCTTAGAAAAGCATTCCTTAAAGTCTAGTTCTGCCGTGTATTTGACCCTTGCCCCCATCCACTGACCATGTTTGCCGGATAGCTGCCCTGACCTTTCTGCCTGTCCCCGAATACGACTTTGCCTTCCAATTCTGTATCATGTTGCAAACTGGCTGCAATGGCAAGCGAGTCAACAGGGTCTACTGCCACATAAGCCCAACCTGCCTTATGGCAGGCTCTGGTGAAAACTGGGAGACATTTTAGCTCCACTCCTTAACGTGTTACTCATCCCCCCCCCCTCCCCTTGCGGTGGTCCAGGGGATCCACATACTAACTGTCCTTTACACCACTCAATATAAATTGCAGGAACAGTACACCAGTACTTTCTGATAACAGAGTGCTGAATATTTGTAGAATGCTATCTTAACTCTTCATCGTTACACTGTAGTATGCAGGAGAAAGAGTAGTATTCTGATGTTTGTCCCCTTTTTGTCCCAAAAGTGTACTCACTCTGTTAAGCTTGGAGGATAGACCCTACAGTAACCATGCTGTCTTCTGGTTGGTCCTGCTCCGGGTACTCTCTCAGTCTGTGCTACTTTGGCAGTGGCTTTTAATGTCTTCCAGTTTCTTGCCACTAGCACACCAGCTTGTGGCTATAAACAGATCTGCTGCTCTGTGTGTAAATTACCAACAGCCCACAGCTTAACATATGGTGATATAAGCAGATTTGCTGCTCTGCAATACATGGACCAGACCCTCTGGAACTAAACATGGTCACCAGACCTCCCAAGAGTCTCCTTTTTGGGATGGGAAGGTCCTTATTTTTCACCCAAATTCCCCTGTCCATCTTTACTCCTTAAGGGTTTGTTCACATGGTTATTGCGGCGAGTATAGTACGCTGTGTGTTTTGGAACCACGCGCTGATCAGCAGGTAATTCCAAAGCATCGGGGGGCTGGGCGGGTGCCGGCCCCACAGACATGCATTGTGACATGTCAATTCTCCCCCCGCGCGTACAATATGATCATATTGTAAACACGTCGCATAATCCATAGCTCTCTATGAGAGCTATGAATTACTGTAATTGTGCCGTGCATTTCACCGTGTATAAAGTGCAATATGCGGTGAAATGCGCGCTGAAATACGCGGTTAAATAAACCATGTGGACATACCCTAAATGTCCCTCCTTTTGATTGTGGTAAATAAAGTTGCATTAATAAACTGATTATATTGTCCCCCAAACATCTCTCTGGTTCGCAACTTCATATTCGACTACAATGTATATATTATTTTAGAATTTTTTCCAATTTGTTAACAATTTGGACCATAAAAATGTATATATTCAGATGATTTTGTGCTAATTTGCAAATGAAAACGTATTGAAGTGTATAGGTATACAAGAAAAAATATAGGTAGACATGTATGAAACTATGTGCCGACGCGCCAATTCTAAATCAATCCAGAAGAGTGTAGAAAACAACAGTATGTATGAAAGAGTGTTATTTTCCAAACATTTGGTGCATAGTGTTGTGCGCCAAATTTTGTCCAAGCCATGGTTTGGATTTGTGTAGCAGTTTTTGCCAAACTTTGGCGCATTTTGGAGCATTCAAAAGTGTCATGTCTAGTCCAGAATGCACAAGTTTTGGTTTACGACTATTCATACATATGTCGGACAGGCCTCCAACAGATTTTTGGCTCAAAGTACGCCGCCGTTCATACATGTCGACCATAGATTTTTCTGTATGAACCATAAATATCCTTAGTGTCTGACTGGGGAGCTTAAAACCCACCAGTGGAGTTGATTCTTGAATGCCCGTCTTAAAGCTGCTGCACATAATTCTTGCTTCCTGCTCCTCTTTCGCTGCCTTTTTCCCTGACAAGCATCCCAAGCCGGCTATTCTCAGTGATCTACCAGGCCTAGGGGCCCTCTGGAGTTTCCACATCTTCCCTGTGGGTCAGTCCAAGCCTATACATCAATGTCATGGTGCCATCACACTACCCCAATGCCAAAATTGATGCCCTTAGGGGTCCACAAAAGCATTGGACTCCTCCCTCTGGAAGCTGGCAAATGCAATGGCAAAGTGTGCAGTGACAGTACTGTATATCAGTTTTCACCATAGTTCTGCCATTCTGTTCATGAACAGTGCTGTAGACCCCAGCGACATGTCTATTTGCCCTATGAAAGGTCTGCCTCAGGATTACTCCTTTATCTACATACAATATCTCTCCTTCTCAGAACCTATGGGGACACTGACGTGTTGAGAATGAGCTGCACTTTTAGAAGCTGTGCACAATAGATTTAGCAGTCATTGAAATTGAAAAGCAAACTGTGACTCTGCCTCAGCGGCTGCGGGCTCTTCTGTAGAAGAAGAGAAATACATTTCTGATGCGGATTTCTGCAGTTACAAGAATGTGATGGAATCTCGCCCTTACTTGCCAGTCTAGATTAGATTTGTAAATGCATCTTCTTTCCTCCTTTATCTTAAAATGAGATTTCATATTAAGATTTAGCATGTGTCAAGTTGTCGCTTCCCACATCAGGATTCTGTCATATTCTGTGTACT
Organism: Phyllomedusa bahiana; assembly: GCA_025379985.1. NCBI lineage: Eukaryota > Metazoa > Chordata > Amphibia > Anura > Hylidae > Phyllomedusa > Phyllomedusa bahiana. The sequence continues at coordinate 7,725 of JAODAL010038612.1, forward strand.
TGATAAAAGGCTTCATAACATTTTGAATGTTATTAATGTTTAATACATTTAAAGTTGTTGGTGAGTGTTACTTGCAGTGATGTGCATAAGCGCACGTTGCTTGTAATCCAGCAGTACAGAGCAGAATGTACTACAGTTCACACACGCTTGGAACCTAGTACCTAATGCTGCCACCTAGTGGTGAACATATTTAGTGCATTTACATTCCGTTTTCTGCAGCTCAACCACAGATTACACTTTGAAGTGCCGGGGTCACTGGTGCTGAACACAAGTATCCCCTCTGATTGAGAAACAATATTTTACCCTGTTCCTGTGGCAGCAACTTTTGGAGGCACTGGGCGACATGTATGAACCTGGAGCCGACTCGCCAGTTCTACCTAGGTTTTTAATATTGTGTGATCTGACAGTGTGTATGAAAGTGTTTCACAGCACTTTATAAATGAGTCTTGTTCTACGGCAAAAGTAGTATCAGCCATGAAACTTAGAAACTGCTATTAATTTGTACAACAGTTACATAGTTTGTAAGACAAGACATCCATCCACTTCTGCCTATTGTGCTATAGTGTAGGTAGAAGCCAATTGTCCTCATTTTAGGGAAAAAATCCTTACCGACTCCAATCTGGCAATCAGAATAAATCCCTGGATCAACGACCCTTCTCCAGAATCCTAGTCACTATAATTTGTTATATTATCACGCTCCAGAAATGCATCCAAGCCCTTTTTGAACTCTGTCATTGAATTCATCAGGACAAGTTCCTCTGGCAGAGAGTTCCGCAGTCTCATTGCTCTAACAGTAAAGAATCCCTTTCTCTATTTATGTAGAAAATTTCTTTCCTCAAGACGTAGAGGATTCCCCCTTCTTCTGGATACAGTCCTGGGTATAAATAAATCTTGGGAGAGATCTCTATGGTGACCTTTGATGTATTTATACATATTTATTATGTCCCCCCTTTTCTCTAAACTAAATAACCCTAATCTTGTTAATCTTTCTGGGTATTGCAGTCCACCCAGTGCGTTCATAAATGGAGTCTAAAGTTCATTGCAATTCGTCTGTGTGTTTGGCGCATTATGGAACTTTGCCGCATTACTAATGTGTCTAACATGTTTAAAGGCTATAGATAGGCTGGAAATAAAAGAAAAGTCATTAGAATAGCATGTCAGTGAATAGAAACTATGGTACTGATCTTGCTTGGTGAACCACAGGTCCCAGCAAGACCTGTGGTGTGCAGGCTCTTGCTGTATGTAGAATAAAGGGAGAGAGCAGCAAAAATAAATTTCAACATTGATCACCATTTTATTAAAATTTATTTAATTTAATGTAGAAAAAATAAAAATCTAAACAACATTTTATTTTTAACATAATTCAGAAAAATATAGGTCCGTGGGTTATTTAATTTAAAATGAATTTTAGCTTCTATTAATTTAATAGGATATATTTTAATATTTTTGGGATATTATATATTTTTATATTAATTGTATATAATATTAAAAAAATATATATAATTTAATTGTATATAGTTTGATAATTCACAGAAATTACTTTTTATTATTGTACTGATATAAGTTAAGAAATAATGGACATTTTTGCCTTAATAACAAATCTATGTCGCTCAATGTGTTATTTTTTTCATCTCACCTCCCAGAACCAGCTTTAAATGGAGCATATTATTTATTGGAAGCCAAAAAAGAATTCTTTGTGGGGTGGATCAGGATACATGCAATTACATGTCTAAATTTTTAAGGGGTCTCATTTTTTAGAGTTCACTTTATTCCAATCACTTGCTGGTTTCAGAAATCCTTTAATATTCATTGAATAAAGAGTTGGCACGGGTGCAGAACCCTTGTACAAGGCAACACAATAGCTCCAAATTAAGTGGAGGAAACTTCCATTTTATTTCATTCCAACGCATTTTGTGCTGTCACATATGACACTTTGTTAGTCTCTTTTAAAAATTACCAAACCCCTGTACTAGGTAGATCATTGATCAGTGTAATAATAGGCAGTGCAAAGTACAAAGAATCACACACTGGACGCAAAAGGAACAAACAGCTCACAATTAGAGATGCGTGAATCGGTTCTAACGAAGTGGAATTCATTTAGAATTTCAGGAAAACTTCGGTTCTGCACGAAGCCGATGTTTATGGTGATTTGTGGGAATGAAGCATTTTTTTTTGGTAAAATGGCTGCGAGCACATGGTGTTACATGGGGCAGAGAACTCTGGGAGGAAGAAAGGAACACCCTCAGTGACATGTGCAGACATGAAGCTAAGCAGCGACCAGCAGGCCTCTATGACGTCACAGCCCTATAAATACAGACTTCATCGTAAATTCTCACACTTCTCACTGTGTGTCCTGTCATAAGCATCTATCTGCTGCTGCTGCACTATGTTGAACTTATTATAAAACAAACTCATTTTATCAGTGACTGGGGGGAAAGACCATCACAAGTGTGTGTCATTTGCACACTTGTTACTCAACCAGTGTTATTATTTTGATTTAGTTTGTGGGGTATTCTCCCTAAAGTGCATGGTGGGTGTACTTCTGTCCCATATATTCCTCAATTACATCTGGTTGTTCTGTACAATATTTCATCCACAAGGCTTAATTTAACTTCTTGAGTGTGGGGTAATTTGGACTAAGACACAGGGTGTCTCTATTTTTTGGTCCCATATACGCCTTAATTACATCTGGTTTTTCTGTAGCGTACTTCATACCCAAGGCTTAATTTAATTTTTTGATCAAACAGTATGTCAGACAGAAAGGTGGAAAGCCCTTCACATGGGAGTGGCAGTGGCACAAACGTTCCTGAAGCAGGCCCAGGTCGCAGCACAGTAAGGAGACGTCGCAGCACGGCTGACTCGGTGAGGCCAGAACTTCCAGTGTCATCTAGCGACCTTGTCTTGACCAGCAACCCAAAGGTTCTTGATTGGTTGACCAGATCATCCACTTCCTCCCTTATGACATCTGACAACCCCAGCCAAGAGTCGGTGGGAACATCAGACAAAAAACTTAGTTGGCATGGCCCAGGAGCAGGTCATCGGCCCTCACATTTCTTCAACCCACTTCTGTCCCCTTCGGTTCCCTCAGACAGAGATCTACTATGTGGTCTGAGTTCATTGCCACTATACAGTGAGGACAAACTCTTTTAGGACTGTCAGCAGCTACTTGGCAGCGAAGAGTTGGGCAGACATCCACTGCTTTTTGTAGTAGGCGGGAAAGTAGTGATGTGGAGAGTGGCACGGGAGGTTATGTGGCAAGCAGTCAGGCTCTGCATACTGAGACCAATGAGGAGAATAGCAGTGACGGGCAAACACAAATCGATGTAGCCGATCGCACTTGGGAGCCGGGTGAAGCAACGGTAGTGTGTCAGCAGGGTGGCATCAGTGCGACGTTGGGAGCCAAACGGCCACAGGGTAGAAAACCCTCTTTGCAGGTTAAAGAAAGTAGTGGCACAGGGGCTCACCGAGGCAGCTGCGGTAATAGTCACTCAGTGCGGAGCGTTGGTGGTAAGATCACCTACTCGGAGGTGTGGCAGTTTTTTGCTAAGACACCGGAGGAACCGAACATGTGTATATATAGAATCTGTGGGCACAAAGTGAACTTGGAGCTATCGTTGGCACCACGGCCCTGTGTCAACACTTGCAGCGTCACCATCCAGTGGCCTGGGAGAAACGTGGCTCAGATGTGATGGTACATCCTGCAGCAGCAACAGCAGCAGCACCCAGTGGCACGTAGTCAGTCAGTCAAGGCTCCACCACCTCCGTAAAAGGGACCTGTTTGTCTTTGACATCATCTCCCGGTCAAGATGCTCCTGCTCCTCGCCACTCATGGCGCCAGCAGTCATTCACCGAGGCAATTGGCAAGAGACAACAGTATGCGTCCAACCATCCTAAGGTGCAGAAGCTGACTGACTACGTGCACCTGTCCAAGTTGTTGGTACTGCTGTCCCTCCCTTTCCAAGTGGTGGACTCTGCACCGTTCAGAGAACTAATGGCTTGTGCCGAGCCGAGGTGGAGAGTCCCAAGCCGTAATATCTTTTCAAAAAAGGCAGTACCAGTCCTGCACGAATATGTAGAACAGAAGGTGGGCCAGTCCTTGAGCCTATCGGTGTCTTCCAAGGTGCATAGCAATGCGGACGTGTGGAGCTGTAACTACGGTCAGGGCCAGTACATGTCCTTTACGACCCAATGGGTGAATGTGCTTCCTGCCCAGCCACACCAGCAACTTGGACAGGAGATGCCGCTTTCTCCTCCAGGTTGTCAAACTGCTGTTTCTACGCCACTGTCCGCTTCCTCCTCCACCACCACCTCAGCCTCCAGTGCTGCTCCATCATACCACATGTACAGGGCACAGCGGTGTCACACAGTTTTATACCTGGTTTACCTGGGCAAACGAAGTCACACAAGGGAGGAACTGCTCCGCATCATGCAAAAAGAAATCAATGTGTGGCTTTCTCTGCGACAATTGCAAATCGGAACCATGGTGACAGACAATGGAAGGACTAGGTGTCCACCAAGAAGGGCTGAGCCATGCGCCCTGCATGGCGCACGTGTTCAATCTGGTTGTCAAAAGGTTCCTGAAGTCTTCCACTCATCTGCAAGACATTCTAAAATGGCCAGGAACTGTGCATGCACTTCATCCATTCTTACAAAGCCAAGCACACCCTCCTTGAGCTGCAGCGGCAGAACGGCCTCCTCCAACATAGGCTGATATGCAATGTTTCCACCCATTGGAATTCCAGCCTCCATATATTAGACCGACTGTATGAACAGAGAAAGGCCATTAACGATTTTTTGATTATCCAAGCAGACTGGAGTACTCCCCTGTGTAATTTTGATGTCAGCCAGTGGCAGCTCATGCATGACACCTGCTGTTTGCTCAGGCCCTTTGAGGAGACCACGTTATTTGTCAGTTGCCCGGACTATGGGATGAATAACGTCATTCCACTATTCATGTCCTGGAACATATTGTAACGGATTGGCGCTGACAAACATATGCCGAAGCGCCGACCGCAGATATCCAGGTGTGGATCCTCAGGGCCCACTGCAGGCACAGATGGCAGATGTCGGCGGTGGGTAGCCGAAGTGCAGGTCTGGGTACTGGAGGCTGATAAACGGATGCTGCAGTAAACGTAAGACAGAGTCCCAGACAGGTGCCAGAATATATTTAGCAGCAGGTACAGGTACAGCGGCAGGTATACAACAGGAAAGGGGTCAAGCTCTAGTGCCGAAGACAACAGCGAACTGACAAAGAGTACAGGTAGGAGGTTCCTTAAGTAGCCAGGGGTCAGAGGTTACAGGGCAGGAACAGGAAGACTGTCTCAATAAATGCGGTGCAGTGACGCGCGCGTGCCCCTAGAGGGAGCAGGTGTGCGCACAGGATGCCAGGGAGCTGGAGGAAGCAGAGATGGTGAGGCTTCAGCAGTGGAAGGAGCCAGGACAGGTGCGTGCAGAGAACCAGGGACACCAAGGGATGTCGCAGCAGCGGCCGGGACATGAGAGACACGGGCACGCCGACGGTCTGTGGCGTGAACCGTGACACATATGCTGCAGAATCTGTCTGGTCAGGGGACTGGAGACGTGGCGACTACATCTCACAGCCACATGAGTCTGGTGGGGGCTGAACTGGAGGAGGAGGAGGACATTGGAGCACAAGCATTGTCTGACAGAAGAGGAGGAGCAGGAGCAGCCAGAGGAGGTAGAGGCAGATGAGGAAGATGAGGCAGATGACCCAGAAACACCGTGGCAGTATACAGTGGAGATGGAGGCAGGGAGTCCCTCAGAGTAATTTGCGCAGATGGCCCACAGCATGCTGATTTGCCTGGCTAGTGACAGCCGAATAGTCACCATCCAGCAGAGGGATGACTTCTGGCTCTCAACCTTCGTGGCCCCTTGCTACTGGTCCAAAATGGGTGCCTTTTTCCACCTGCTGAGATGGTGGAGAAACTTGCGTGCTGTCGAGAAATCCCATGGAGTCGGTTGGCTGCTGCCTATGTGCACCATCATCCATCCTCTGGCAGGTCTGACCAGGGGGTTCCTCATCGCTCACGTACCACTGCCACGGCTGCTGTGGGGAGGTTGGAGCAGTAGCAGCTCCATCAGCAGCAGCCTAAGTCTGGAGTCATTAATGAGCAGCTTCCGTCACCCGCCTAGTGAAGAGAGTACTCACCAACAGCAGCAGCAGGACCTGGAGCAGACCCTGAATCAGCAGGTGGTGGCCTACTTGGACAAAACTTGCCACTCCAGGTAGAAGATCCGCTGGACTACTGGGCAGCCAAACTTGATATGTGGCCACAATTTGCCGAGTTTGCACTGGAGAAGCTGTCCTGCCTGGCCAGTAGTGTGGCATCAGAGCGGGTGTTCAGTGCTGCGGGGACCCAAATTACCCCAAGGAGAACTCGCTTGTCACCCAAATGTGGAGAGACTGACCTTTGTCAAGATGAATCAGGTGTGGATCGGCCAGGATTTACACACACCAATGCCTTATGCATCAGATTAGATCAGCCATGACGCCTCACCAAAACTTTGAGAAATGAGTCTGGAATCAAACTACCACATATGCTGCCAACTGCTCCATCTGCCACCCACCATCTTTATCAGGGACTGGTATTGCCACCTGCCTCCACACTCCGTCTACTCATGTTGCTGCCACCTTCTCAACCTGTCATTTGCCACTCTGTGGCCTACTGATGTTGCTGCCACCTCCACACTCTGTGATTGTGCCACTCTGTGGCCTACTGATGTTGCTGCCACCTTCTCAACCTGTCATTTGCCACTCTGTGGTCTAGTGATGTTGCTGCAACCTACACAATCTGTGACTGTGCCACTCTGTGGCCCACTCATGCTGCTGCCAACTGACCACTGTCTCACTCGAACACCCTGTGGTTTCCTAATGCTGTTTCCACCCTCCCCCACTCTATCACATTGCCACTATGTTTTGTTTTCTCTTTCTTTTAATCTGTCAAAAGGAATGGAAAGGATCAGTATTGTCTGATGATTAGGTAGCCAAAAGCAGGAGTGGATACAGAACACAGAAAAAATGCAAATATCCCATTTACTGGTCATCTCTGTTTTGGATCAACTCCTTTGTTTTTAGCTTTAGCAATACTGATGGATTATAGACCGATTGAAAGCGGACACTGATGGAAGAAAGGAAAGGCAACATGATCAGTGACGTCAACGCAAAATTACTGCCGACACCCTCTCCACTCATCGGGGGGCCTCTACATGTATCAGCGTTTAACAGAGCAGGTTCTGTCATAATCTGTGGAATCATCTGATGTCGGTGTAAAAGGAGTGCGCTCTTTGACGCTATTGTAGGTACTTGGCCCTCAGCTCGGGTCTTTCAAGCTGGCGCTGACATTACCTTGTCAGGCTGCGATCCCACTTCAGTTATTTGGTCAGTTTTGCCATCTGTAACTGCCCAGTGAACTGTAGTGTGAAGCGACTCTAGTACCGGCGCCTGTCATCTGCGTGTCATGCTGAAACACAACATTGTATCAAGACCAAACCATGCTCCCTATTCATGTTTGAGCATGGCACAATGTCCTACAACACCCTACAGGCTCTCTGCAGCCAGGAAATAGCTGTTTTATAACGAGATTCGCCACAAATAAATTCAGGTCGAAAAAGAATTTTGCCGAAAAATTTGGCGAACTCAGCGAATCGAATTTTTGAGAAATTCGCCCATCTCTACTTACAAAATAAAAAATGGTAGCAATGTTATCACCCAACTGAGGACACATCACTGCTCTTAGATCTCTCAAATACATGTAATAAATGAATTACTCAAAATATACAAAGTAGGAATAGTGCATAAATGTCCCAACCCCAATATAGTTGTCATGACCTTGCCTATTCAGGCCGCAGCGCAGTCTTCGGTCCATAAGTTACAGCAGAGGCTGCGCTTTCGGCCATGATTTGGGACTGTGTTGTGCATCTTTCCTGCAGTGTCTTATTTGGTTTTGTCTGGGTGTTAATTGATTTCTGTCACACCCATCTGTTCTCTGCTGACTTTGTTCTGGGCAGCAGGCAGTTAAGCCAGTGTGATTGACAGCTGCCTTTGCCACTCAGTCTGTGTCGTGTGTGGCTGGATGGCAGAGGGCCAGAGCAGTCGCACTTTGGACCGGGACTCTGACATCCTACATATAGTTAGCTTGGGTCTTGGTTCTTTGTCGGTGATAGTCCATATAGGCTTTAACTGGCGTGCTTTTTGCTTCTTCTTTCTTGACTCCTGATTCTTCTGCTTTTCTCTTGACCTTATTGCTTTAAAAGGAACCGGTCACATAGGTTATGCCCCCCTAGCACAAGCTAGTTTCAGACATGCAGTTTCCAGCGCTGTGTCCTGTATTCTGTAAGATGCTGTAGTTTTAGCATATTTAAAGAGAATCTGTCACATAGATTATGCCCCCCTGGCTGAGGACAGCACAAGCTAGTGAAAGACATGCTGTTTCCCGCACTGTTTCCCTTATTCTTTAGAGTATTTAATGCTGAAATCTGTCAGTTTTCAGTCAGAAAAGAGTCCAGCTTTTCATGAAAAGAGTCTGTTTAATTCATGTCCCGCCCACCTGAGGCTAGCCCCGCCCACATCACAGCTGATTAACTGATTACTTTGAATAGGTAGAAACAGGGGAATAACCGTCAGGTGGGTGGGGAAATCCTTGGTAGGCGGGACTAACACCTGCTCATGAATAACCTGGACTTTTCTCTGGCTGAAAACTGCAGATTTGAGCATTAAATACTCTGAAACTGCAGCATCTTAAAGAATAAGGGACACAGCACTGGAAACAGCAGGTCTGTCACTAGCTTGTGCTGTCCTCAGAAAGGGAGGCATAACCTATGTGACAGGTTCCCTATAAGATTCATTATTGCTCTCTCTGACCTTGACCTGTTCCGTGATTTCCCAAGTTTGTGATTGTTTGTCTCTTCCATTCTGTGTTTTCACATACTCAGGGTAGGGACCGCCACCTAATTGCTGCCTACTACTTAGGGTCAGACGGGCACGTAGGCAGGGGCAGATTTGAGGGGCCTAGCATCAGGCTCATTGTCCATCACTTTCTGTTCTTCTGCTCCAGGAGTCCCTAACAACAGTATAATCATCTGTTGGTCATAAACAATAATGGCACAAACACTATAATAACACCGTCATATACAAAATGACCTCAAGAAGAAGTACAGGCAGGAGATCACTTGTACTCTACAATACCAATGTTTTGCAGAATAGCATATGATTACCTGTCTCTTACTCTATCCTATGTTGTTGAAGGTGGGCCATCAGGTGATGGAGGGGGTGTCCCCCTTTTGTATAACCTTCTTGATTGAGCGGTTGTGCTGACTGTGGCATGTAAGTAGCAGCTAATAGTCGGCAACCAACAGATATATGGAGCAGGCTCAGCTCCTGAGTCCACTCTCAGCATAATTTCTGGCGTATGTGGTGAAAGGTTTAATACAAAGCCAAGTATATCAATGATTTTTGTAACTGTAGAAAGTAATGGCATATCGCTTAAATATATCATCACTTTTTGCTTTCTGTTGATCCGACTACTGGAACCCCAGCCCTGAGAAAGAAGAGGCTTTAGGGCAATACATGAGTATGTTCTGCACTCCCAGTAAAAAAGTGTGAAGGAACTAAACCAGTACTGTGGTCACTTCATTTTTAGGATCAACAGGGGTCACAGATATGAGGCCCCACTGATCAGAAAGGGAATGCTTATTTTAGCAATTTGCATAATTAAATTACACATGAATGAAAAGCACAAGAGAGTAGTTAAAAGGATAAAGGGGCCGTTTGGGTATTTTCTAGGTGTGTATGTGTTTGTAGGTAGAAGGGGGAATAAACAAGCCACTTGGCCTGGGCGTTTTAATTCAAGCCTAGGGCATCAACCTAAGTCTCTTTATTTGGTGCAGTATCTAATATCAACACTATTAGGCTTCATTTTGGCATGAAATGTTTTGCAAAGATGGAGCTGTGGGGTTTAACTGAAGACCAAGACCTTCTACAAACAAAGCAGACATGATGACCAGTACATTATGAAACCCATACATTTGCAAACCACTTCACATCACAATGCAGCCTGAGATTACAGTATCTAATATGGAAAATATCGCCCCTCACTTAACACTACTCCGTAACCCTGTGTGAACCCCGCCATACTGCCCCCTCATGCACAGGATAAATGATACCACGCAATGATGTTTTCTGTATTGTTGTTCATTCTTCTATCTGCTCTGTAGGATGAAAATCCTCAGAACAGATTTTGTGTCATATCACATCCCACTGCTGCTTAGTAACCCTTCGGTGTTTGGTTGAATGTTTGCATACTACTAATCCCCTCTTGCTTGTAAACTGATTTACATGCATTAGTCTTGTTTCTTGGCGATTGACAATAAAAGCAATTAAAGCACTGTGTGATCACTGGTCTTATTAATTTCATTCCCTGCTTCATTGTCATGTGTGCTGCTTAATTAAAAAGCGGGAGTGGAGGAAATTGGAAGGAAGAGGATGAAATACTGACTTAATGGACCACTGTGTTTGCTGTGGAATAAAAGAATAGTATGGTCAGAATATTACAAGAAAACTTCTCAGAAATGTTTTCCTTTTGGTTCAGACCTCCTCTGTGATCCATTTTACCTAGCGCCATTCTGATTCTGTAATACTGTGATGACAGACTGTAATATTATGTGAATGGTATCATAGTACTTAGTGTCCACATTGTGCTACAGAAACCTCACATAATTTTATACCGAACCATGATATACCTGGAAAAACATTTTCGAGTACATGATTACTGCCATACAACGTAAGGAGAGCACAGTGGCTCAGTGGCAGTGGAGGCCAAGGAAAACATCTACATAACATTTGCGTGTTCTCTCTGTTTTTGATAGGATTCCTCTAGGCACTCCAGTTTATTCCCATATGCCAAAACATACTGATAATTTAGATTGTGAGCACAACTAGGGGGCTGAGATAACCATAATCCAATACGATTCACAGTTCAGGCAGGGTGATAGTCATATACATATTTAGATTCATCAAGTTACTGCTCCTGCCAGCTCTACATCTACTCCTTTGAAAGGAATGAACCATTGAAAAATGGATTAAACAAGCACCACCAGGTAACTTTTCACTACATTTATTGTTGTATCCAGTTATGTGTATATTTGGAAATTTGAATACATACTGAAATATAAAAATATTTATAAGACCATGGGCCACATGTATGAAACTGTTTAGGTCTAAAACTCATTGTTTTGCCCATAGTAACCTATGGGCAAAAAAGTGAGTTTTAGACCTAAGCAGTAGTGGCCCTAAGAGCCTGCCTGAACTGTGAATTGTGCTGTATATATGAGATGTAGGAGAGGACATCTCAATTGGGGCTCACTGGCGTGTGCGTATACTGCGGCCAAACCATTTGTTGTTTGAACCAATATCCAGTGCCAGCTACAGATGAAGGCTTACATCTATAACCTTACAATAGATTTTCTGGATGCTGGAAGGATTGTAGAGACTGGCATCTGCTTACCTCTGTCCTCCAACAGGTGAGAGGGTCCTCTGCTACCAGTTTCTGGTAAATCTGTAGATTGTGAGCTCCCCTAGGCAGCTGACATCAACACGATTCAATGTTAGCTTCAGATGAAAGCCTTAACATATAACTTACAATAGATTTTCTGGACACTGGAAAGGCTGTAAAAACTGCCATCCGCTCTCTCCCCCAACAGTCTCCTCTGCTAGCACCCCCCGGTAAATTTATTATCTCTTTGTGCTTCTCATTTCCACAACTATTTGGAGACAAGGGAGGAAAAGTCAAGGGGGCACCCATTATAGTTTTGAAAATCTGGGACTATTCTGGGATTTCCAGGTCAATTTAAAGAGGAATTAAAATCAACTCTTGTATGATAGTTTGTCAGTCAAGTCTAACATTTTATGGTATCCAGGGAGCAGTCTTTCATCAGTATCTGTCAATAGGTAAGACTACTAGATCCTCATGACCTTTGTTACTATATTGCACTTCACATAGAATAAAGGACAAACTACAGGCTGAATGTACAATCTTTTTTTTTATTATTTATTTTTTTAATTAAAGGTTATGGTACATAATGCAAAGGGACACTTGGTTCTTTCCCAAAGCATTTTCTTAATAGTTGGCACCATCTGGATGGCACATGTGGATAACACATGGATGCTTGAATGAACATTTGTAATAATAAAGGATTTTGCACAGCAACATAGTGCAAAGGCAGACAGGCTGCCGAGGCCTGGAAAGAGTCAAGCATTGGATAATTCATGTTGTGTCAATATGTACACCAATATATTATTTAACCAATTTTTATAAAATTATTCAGATATAAAAAAAAGCATAGCATGCTGTCACGCAATCCTGCTGCGGAGAGAAACTATAGAATCCTTTGTGTTTTTATGTGTTTTGTGCTTTTTAGAATTATTGCCCTTGTAACATATCTTTATATACAGTACAAAAGCATCAACGCTCAATTAACAATCTTTGAATTTTTAAAAAATATTTTTCTGGTGATCCTGCTAAACCCAAAGGACATTTTAATTTGAAAACATGAAACAATGTAGTAAAACAGGAGACATTCTGGGGGGCAGAAAACTCTGAAGATATCAAACTACTGTACTTTGGAAAGATTTGAGATAGGTAAGACAGGACCAGTTGAGGACTTACAGAGGTCTTAACCCTAGATGTTCAAAAAGTCATAGAATAAGGCTTGGATCTACCATTGTAGCATAGTTGGATCAGGACACGGAGTCATAATCCCGATCCAACTCTATGGTTTGTCAATGTCATGTGTAATGTTAATTTCATACCAATCATACTTTCCATCTAAGACTTAATTCTAACTGGTGGACATTACAGGAGACATGTCTCCTCCATTATTGCATAGGGGGTATGAGATAGCAGGTATCTTACCAACTGTTCTTCCTCTACCTATATTGTTACCCTGAATGCTTTCAGTGTGACAAGATGGCTACTAAAATTTATTGTTTGGCAGTGGACGTCAGTTAATACTTTAAGGAACAATAATGGATTACTATTACTGCTAACTATTACAGATATGCCAGAAGTCTGGCTCATTTTTTTCCCATAACTGTGTTTTCAATTTTTTTGCACTCACCCACCAAGCTGGAATTGTTAAGGAACAGAAAGGCATTATGGTATTTAGCAGGAAGGGTAGTATGGCTTGAGGCAACACTGGCAACACTCTTTAACATAATTGTGACAAAAGTGTGGAGCAAAATATCAAAGTAAGCCAACCAGTCTGCCCCACTGTCCAGCTTATGTCATCATTTTTTGGCTATACTCTCATACATACTATAAAAGTGGTAGTTTATAAAAACGGATCATTATACAGTATTGGCGTATGCTAAAGATTTTAAAGAGTCTGTCAGAGAAAAAAATATATATTTTTTTATTTTCTAGCATTATTTTTGTGGGTTGTGTGTGGTATTGTAGCTTAATTCTGTTCAAGTGGATGGGTCTTGGCTGGCGTTCCATACATGACTCACGGACAAGAGTGGCAATGTCTAGCTTTATTTCAACCTCAGACAACTCATATGAGATACACATAATGAGCTTGAACAAATATTTTTAGTGTCCTTTATTTATCTAAAATGACCAATTAAATGTGACAACTAATAAGTAACTTCTCAAATAATAGCAACACAACTTTGAAAGAAAAGTTTGTCATGTTAAACTATATACATTATTGCAAATAGTGCATTTAGTTTGATTGCTTTTCTTTAAATTGTTCAGTTTTGTTTTGTACTGTATGTACAGTCCGTGGCTGAGAACGTATCTCTGACAACATAGCAGTAATTGTATGAGATCACATTTTTAAACATCCTTATAATTTGAACATTAGGCTGTAAGACAAAATGTAGGTTTGATGCAAACATCAGGATTGGGTAAGGTTTAGTAGCAGTGGAGGCAAAAACCAAAGTTGTATTCTACGATATTTCTTCTGAAGCTCATTTCTTGGCTTTGACCTAATTTATAGTTCCTATTTTAAAATTTTTACTTTTTTGTATGGAAATCGGAAATCTTTAGAGCTATTTAAAATTACTCTTGGGTCAAATTTGTACACCATTTAGTAGCTTATGGATAATCGACATAAATAAATGAGAAATTCACAATGTGTAACTTTTGTTGTACTGGTGTTGTAAAATATGCAGTAAACTATTTTCATCCACAGCTGCATTCACAATTCATCATGACTTTGAGCAGAAAATCTCCTGCATGTTTAATATCTGCACAGATTTTGCTACATTTCAGAAAGAAGAGATAACACCTTTGGAAAAACTTTGTGCTATTTTTCTCGCATTTTTCATGCTTTTTTGGTTAAAAACCACTGTGACCAGATGTTAGCTGCAAATCAACAAGGAAATATTAAACATACTACAAAAATGCGTTTTTGTGGTGCTTTTTTGGAATGTTTTGTGGTTTCATTGATTTTTTTTAAAAAACGTAGCATATTCCCAGTGAAATATTTCATAGGCATTTCCTGGCATTTTTTTTTCTCCCATTAAGCCCTATTGAATGTGTGTTGTGTTTTCCTGCTGCATCTTTCTTTGTTTCTCAAGTTACAAATTCTGTAACTCAGAAGAAACATTAAATCACCGTTCCTGATATAGATACCGCTCTGAAACTTGGGACCCGCACCTATCAGACTTTGATGGCAAAACCTATCAATATGCCATCAAAGTCTATGGTGGGAACACCACATTAAGATAGATATTTGAAGCATATCTACATATAAAATAATGTGTAAAAGTGAACCCATACCTTAACCATTAATAGTTTAAATATCATAGAAATCTATCATTATTGTAGCATATATATTATTTGTTTTATAAATAGTGGCATCGAGACTTGTACTTAATACTTGCAATGGCTACTTTTCAGGTAAATGTTTGATCAACTTCAAGCAGCGGATGTAAACAACCATTCTAACATGAAGGGCAATAAATGTGCCTTCTCTTTCCAAATCTATATCAATAAGCTATCAGAATTCTTAAACACACTCTTAAAGGGGTAATACAGGATTTAAGTAAAATCAGGGCTACTTTGTTTATGAGTTATGCATAGGACTGCAGCTCATCTTCATTCAAGTAAATGGGGCTGATTACAGTACTATACACAATCTGTGGACAGGTGTGGCACTGTTTTCAGAAGAAAGCAGCTGTATTTTTTAATTCTGTGTAAACTTGTTGAAATAATATAATCATCAGTAGGGGGCTGGCATCAAGTTTATTAACAAACATTTTTGAACTGACTTTTTTTCTGATGACAGTTTTTTTCCAAAAAGAATGCAAAATTTCCAACCCTCAAAAATGTTTTTGTTTTGATACTTATAATGATATTTATTTTTTTTATATAAAAGCCACCCAGCCCATCAAATAAAACAATTTATCCATGACAAAATATTAAACAATAGCTTTGTTCAAAGTATGACAATTTCTAAATCTACCACTGTACACTTCATTTTTTTTTCATTGTTCCTGTCAATGTTCAATCCCTCTTTTCCCTTTCTGTATCATTAGAGGGGGGTGCTATATGGATGCTTAGTTGTATCAGAAAGTCTTTGGTGTTGTTTGGGTCACAAAACACCTTTAAGCAATGACATACTTAAGACACTGTGGTATTTCTGTAAGACACTTCTTTTTTGGGGGTTGAGTTGTATAAGAGGGAGTGTAGACTGATAGGTGTAATTCGATATTGAAGTCAGTCTCCACACCTTTTCTTTTATTTCTTTTTATGATAATATATTAGTCTTCATGATCTCTTTCGCCTTCCTTCAAGATTTCTGAAACTGGCTGGTCTTATTTTCATTTCAGCAAACTCAATGGAGTATTCATGACCCTTCCAATGGAACCAGTTGACTCCCTACAGGAAATAAAGTATTCATTGAGATAGTGTATATATAGTATGCACAACCCATATAGCTATACTCTCTCAGGGCATGTCATTATAAAATTTGTCATACATGGTGATGCAATATTAGCACAGTGGTGAACGTGCTGTTCCAGCCATGATAATCAACAGAATTGCAAATAGATTTCACCCAATGAATATAACATCTTATTACCACTAGTTGGGATAATGCAGGTAGGGGAATGTAAAATCTGAGATCATCAAATTTAGTCATATTTCATAAGCTGCAATGTGGCTCATCTTGATAGGAGACCTAAGCAAGCCTGAAGAGGAGTTATTTCTTTAAAAAAGCCTTTTTGCTCAATATAACCAATCACATTACAGCTGCCATTTTTACAGAGCAGATTTCAAAATGTAAGTTAAGCTGTAAATTTAAAAGTTTTTTCTTAAACAATTTTGGTAAACCAGGCCCAACGTTTTTCATTTGAAATGCAAAGTTAGACTAAAGAAATCAAATCTCTTATATGCGAGCCAAAATGTACTAGAAATCCCTTATGATTTGTCATATTAGCAAATACGCTTCTTTAAAGGGGTGTTCTGGGACTTACAAAACCTTGTTGGTCTGCGGGGGTATGATTAAAAATAGAAAAAAGAAGCATACTCACCTCCGTGGCACTCTTATTGCTTTCAGGTGGCAGGCCCGTACATTCCCGCTGCACAGTGGGCGTTCATTGTTCACGTGCTATGTGCAGACAAATCACAAGCCACAGCTGTCGCGTGCTATTGTGGTATGTGATTAGCTGCACATAGCACGTGAACGATGATCGTTCACTGTGCAACAGGGATAAATGGGCCAGCCACCGGGAAGGAACGGGAGCATCACAAAGGTAAGTATGCTTCTTTTTTATCTATTTTTAATCATACTCTAGTGGACCAACAAGCTTTTGTAAGTCCCGGAACACCCCTTTAAAGACGCATATTTGCTAATATGACAAATCATAAGGGATTTCTAGTACATTTTGGCTCGCATATAAGAGATTTGATTTCTTTAAGATCTGTTTCCATGCACACAAGCAGCAAAAGATTTCAAGCTTCAAAGATTTACAATAGCCCAAGCTGGTTGGAAATAGTTTGGAAATTAAGGAACATAGTGGATCAAAAACACTGATAAAACTAAAAGGGATTTTTTAAGAAAACACATTAATGTTCTAATGTGTGATTGGGTGGATACAACTTCTGGAACCCCAAAAATAAGTAGCGTTAAGGGCCCCAACAAAGTTTTACCAAGACAAACTAGCAAATCCAAGAATATAGCTGTATTGTAGTTCAAGCTCATCTTCATTCGCTAGTGGTTACTGTAAACCCTCCCAAATAATCACAACATGATGGTCTATTCTTAGAAAAATCTATCAAATTTTTCCCCATTTAAATTTCCTTTGTATCTTTTCAATAGCTTCTTCTACGTTTAGACCTTCAGTCAATACTAATATGAAATTATGTGGTCAATCCCCACAGTATGTGAATGTCTCTTCTTAGTCTACTCTTATATTATGTTGTAAAAGTAAAGCATGTATTCATGCAAGTTTTTTCTCAAAACAATAGACGATAACTTTAGGAACTAACTTTTAGAGGTAATCAAGTGTTATAGAGGTTGGAGCATACCTGACTGTGGCTGTTGTCACGATATCTACCCATGAGGTTTACTCTGTGACAATTCTTGTACCAGAAAGCTCCTTTATAAGACAGAGCACAGTTGGTAATGGCCGAATCATTGTCCTTGTCAAATGTGGAAAATGAACGTCCATTATGATAAGTCATAGAATCTCCTAAAATGGCAAAAAAAAAAAATCCAGACTGTTAGTACCCTGTTTGTCACTGCTCATGCAGTTTATGTACTAAATATTACATACATACATACATACATTACATACATACATATAAAAAATATCAAATCACATAAACCCCGGTTTGATTCTACTTTTCAACATTTAGGGTTGCTTCACATCTGCGTTTGGCTTTCCATTCAAAACAGATTAAATGGATTTGTTTCCAAAAATGGACATGAACTGATGCAAATGTAAGTGCAATCTATTGTTTTTTGTATGGATGAATCCTTTTTTTATGTCTGAAGTATGCACAGAAAAATTAACGGTTTTGTTTAACGGATGTAAAATGGATGCATTTTCTGTTTACTACTATGTGAAAAAAAAAACAATGGGTGACCATTTTTTCCATTTTTCTAATTTTAAAACAGAGTAGAACAACTAAAAGCCAAATGCAGATGTGAACCAGGCTTAGAACATGATATTTATTGTTACATCAATTAAATGAATTTGATATCCCTTTCACATTCACATTTAACAATTATCATCTTAACGATAATTTAATAAGGTAATTAAGCATCTCATTACAATAGGTTAAAAAAAATTACTGTATAGCAGCTAAATCTATGTTATACTTGAAATATGGAATAAATAAGACTAATGATTTCATGTTTATCAATATGGCAAATATATGCATAACCAAAACATGTTTAATACAGATAATAACTGCATAACAAAGTTATAGACATTAGAAAATATAGCCGTGCCCAACATGTTATCATACAGAAAGCCTTGTATAAGTGTAAGTGTAAGTACAATATCTTATACATATGTACCATTTATACCAGTGCTATACTTTGGATTTGAGTCAAAGTCAACATTGGCTCAAGTCCAAGTGCTTTTTGGTGATATTAGCCAAAAATTAACTGTAACCCTATACTGAGGTTAGGGTTAGTTTTTTTTTCTAGGTTTGAAAGGGTTCACTAAGCCATTGCCGTGAGACTGTTGTTCCAATATCACTTTCGGCCCAACACTACTTTATAGTTTTCCTGGTACTGGCTTGGAAGTTACAATAGACAGAAGTGACGTTAGAGCAATAGTTCTGCTGGATAAGAAGCACCAGGGACTGAGTAATTTAGCCTTTCCAAATCCAGTAGAAAAAAAAAACTTAATCCTGACCCCAATTTACGTCTAGGGTTACAGTTCTGGTAAGGATTAGGAATAGGAATGGATTGTTGGAGAGTTAGACGCTGTCCACATTGGTAATTTTCTCTACATTTTTTTTTGTTTCAGAAAACACCCCTATTGATTTGAACAGAATTGCAGTGCTGTCAGTTGGCATCAATTATCTCTCATTAGATCAGGTTTCCATAAATATTGACCAGTGGTGTGCAGGACCTTCTAAAAAAACACTTTTTTATTACATTACATTTCTCATATTTACTGTAATTACACAAAACAACTTAATTTAGATTGGGGCTCTGATTTTCAACATAGAGCATACATTTTTGTGGCTCTATTAAGAACTGAATCCTTGATGTAAGTGTAAAACGAGGCCGCATTTTTCTAAATTAAATACTGGTGCCTAGTGTGAAAACTAAACTTCCAGAACATAAATTACTCTGACTAGACTCTGTAAAAGCAAGAAATGCTACAGACTCAATGGAAGCAAAGTACAATTTTGTTAGTAAAATAAATTAATATTTTTTTTTTTTCATATTTGTTTAGTTTTTGTATGTTTATTCTACAATAGTGTTGAAGAGTAAACATATAATCTATATTATTATAGTATGTTTAGTATAAGATGCAAGGGCAAAAATGTAAGGTGAGCAAAGTCATTTCCTTGTGGCAGCCAGGATGGGTGACTGTCTGAGATGCCAGATGAATTAAAAGGGGGAGAAGTGTTGTGGGTTGCTAGCCCTGCCCAGCCAAAGAAACACTTCTGTTACACTGCAGGTTTATTTAAATCTGCAGGGGATTTAATAGAGTTAGGCCATGTTCACACGGCTTAAAATGGGCCGTATTTCGGTCCATAATTACGCGCCGAAGTGCGCCAATTACGGGCCGAAAACGGCCCATTCATTACGGTAATCACATTCTCATAGAGAACTATGGATTACGCTCCCCTCCCCGCCGCGAAGCCGGCCGATCGGGGAGAAAATTGACATGTCACAAACAAGCGGAGAATAAGCGCCGCTAGCAGTGATTGTCAATTGGCCAGCGAAGTGCCGGCCCCCGCTAAACTCCCCCCGCTCCCCCGCCCGTCCACACGGCGTAATTGCGGGGCATAATTACGCCCTGCAAATACACCGTGTGAACATGGCCTTAAGGAACTTTAATATGTGTCTCATAACACCATACCACAGAGGAGAAGGAGCCAGAAGGGGAGCTACAGCACCAGTCTATATATCACAGATAAGGGGGCTAGAGCAGCAGTCTGTATCTGACAGAGAAGAGGGTTTTTTATATGTGACAAAGGAGGAGACTACAGCAGTGGTTTATATGTGACAAAAGAGGTGACTACAATCGTGGTCTTTATGTGTTAGAAGAGGAGGTTACAGCAGTGGTCTATAAATGACAGAGGAAGAGGCTACAATGTTGTTCTATATATAACAGCAGGGGGTTACTGTAGTGGTCTGTATGAGATAGAGGAGGGGGCTAGAACAGTGGTTTATATGTGACAGAGTGTAATACAGTGTAATTCTATATGTGATAGAGTGGGCTATAACAATGGTCTATATGTGGCAAAGAAAGGGGCTACAAGGGAGAGGTCTATAGCAACAGTGCATATGTGACAGGAGAAGGATACAACCGTTATTTGACAAAAAGGGGGCTACAGCAATGATCTATGTGTAACAGAGAAGGGAGTTATACTACTATTCTATATGTGAGAGACAAGAGTCCTACAGCAGCAGTCTGTATGTAGCAGAAGAAGGATGGGCTACAGAAGAGGCCTATTTGTGGAAAATAGGGCCATCGGTCTATATGTGAGGAGCAGTCTATATGTGACATTTGCATAGGGCACAATTTAGGTACTATTATTGTCAGGGGTGCAATTTGAGGAATTATCTTTTTGGCTTTTTTTTTTGGGGGGGGCACTACTATTATTATCTGAAATACAGTGGGTACAATTGTGAAGTAGCATCAGGGACAGTACTGAGGGTAGCGTTAGGATAGGAAGTTTTTGTATAGAGGAACAGTAGGAGGGATGATGCTAGAAAGTTGTCATAGGAGTTTGGACAAGATGGAGAAGAAAAGAGAAAGTGTATGCCTCAAATCAGATAAGATGTCACTTGTGAGTCAACATTTCTCGGTTAATATGTTTAAAATTATGTTGGTGTAATGAACAATTTTCAAGGTTGTGGGTGGGAGAGAGGCCCAATCATGAAACCTTTGGACTGGGCCCACCAAAGTGTTAGATGGTTCCTGTCGGGGGGAGGGAATGTTGCAACACCTGCCTACTGATGGTCTTTAGTAAAGTTGACTTTCACAAAGTCTATGTGCCCATGGTCTGTGAGAATAGTGTTTTATGCTTCTCTTTTGTCCCGTAGCATAGAAGACATTACAGTGAGTACATATGTCTATATACAGACACATAGTTACTCCAGCCCAGGCTTCCTCTATATGCCCAACAGAGACTAATCATCACATGTCTGAATTGGACATGGAATTTGATGAGGAATCTGTGTCCAAATCCGATTTCAAGCCTTGTCTCATTGATTTAAATGTGAAACCATTGTGTCAGTGCAATCATTGTAGAATTTCCATATAAAAAATGCAGTGAATTACACCACTACATTCATACACCTCTCAGCGCGGTTTGTAGATGCTGATACTGCCTCAAATTTTCTGACATGTGAACATAATCTTATCTAACCACGAGGGAGAGGTGGGGACACCCCATACCAACTGTTGTCACAACTAGAGATGGGCGAATTGATTCTAACAAGGGGAATTTTTTTTAATTTTTTAGGAAAACTTTTTTTTTCTAAAACGAAGTCGAAGTTTGGGGGAAAACTTCACGTGAACGAACTTTGCTTTTGTTTGATAAATGGCCTGCGACACATGGCGTACATGGGGCAAAGACTTTTGGGGAGGAAAAGGGGCAAAGCCCCATACATGTGCAGAGTTTTGAAGCCAATCAGAGCCCCGGCGGATTCTGTGACTCCCCGCACTATATAAGTCCGGGCGCACGCTGGGAGCTCATACCCTCTCACGTCCTGTTAGGGAAGGTGCTCCCCGGCTGCTTAGATTTCTACTAAAGAACTCATTTTATACAGCGTTTTTTTGGGGGGTTCCACTTCTCAAGACGCTTCTTTTTATTTTTCAATTCTGATTTTGGGGGGTATTGGAACAAAAGCCCCGTGTGCGTCCAATGCAGTTTTCATTTTTACATTTTAATGCTATCTGCTCACACACTTTGAATATCCAAGGTTATCTAAGCCTGTTCCCTGTTGTATTCATTTAAAGAAACAGCGTTTTTTACAACCCAAAAAAACCACTTCATTTTTGGTTGCTTTTTCTTTTGCGCAATTTACACCCGGGGGGTTATTAAGCGTTGTTCTGCTGTTGTGTTTCACTAAAAGAAACCTTTTTTTTTCACCGCCAAAAAAAGCATTTTTCCCTGTAGCATAATTCATAACCGAAGTAAATTACAAGTTTTTTTGTTGTTTGTTACCGAAAAATACACCCTTTTTTTAACACGCTAAACAAAGCTGGTAGTTTGTTGGCGCAAAAAATTTCTTTTTGGCCCGCAATTTTAAATTCCCAGGGGGTTTTTTTTTAACGGTTGTTTTCTCTGTTGTGGTCACTAAAAAAACGTTCTTTTTAAACCACCAAAAAATACATTTTACCTGTAGCATAATTCATAACTGAAGTTAATTTTAATTTACAATTTTTTTGTTGTTGTGTACGAAAAACAGCCATTTTAACACGCACAAAGCTGGTAATTTTGGCACATATTTTTTTTTCCCAAATTTTACATCCAGGGGGTTTAATTAAGCGTTGTTCTGCTGTTGTGGTCACTAAAAGAAACATTCTTTTTTTCCCAACCGCCAAAGAAGAAATTTTCCCTGCGCATATTCATATCCAAGGTTAATTAAGCCCTGTTTTGTTTTTTTTTTATATTCAGTAAAAAAACACATTTTTTTTTTAAAGGGCACATACAATAAATTTTTCCCTGGCCTTTTTTGGGGGAGCGCAATTTATATCCAAGGGTTTTGCCCAAGCTTGTTACTGGTTCATTTGGGAGCCCCAAATAAAGGGTGTGTATTTATCATATCAGATATCTTATCAAACATGTCTGTACATTTTTAGAACAAACAGTATGTAGACGAGGGTGGCAGCTCTTCACCTGCGAGGGCAGTGGAAACAAACTTCCGGGACACCCCGGGTCCCACACAGAAAGGGGGATTTTTTGAAAAGCAGGGGTCACTCTTTTGGCCACAAGGGGCCGCTGCATCAGCGCCGGTTGTTTGTTACAACCCCAATGGTTCTTGTTTGGGTTACTATCACCACTTCCCCCGATGAATCTGCAACCCCACCCAAAGAGACGGGGGGAAATCAGACACAACCCCTTAGTTGGCATGGCCCAGAGCGGGTCACGGCCCCCCCCCCCGCCCAACCCCCCCTCTGTCCCATGGGTTTTCCCTCAGCCAGAGATCTACTATGGGGTCGGGCCAGAAAACTATATGGAGGGATGAACAATTTGAGGGGGCACCCCACAACTACTTGGCAGCGAAAAATGGGGCCAATACCCCCCTGTTTCTTCATAGGGGGCAAAGTATAGAGTGGAGATGGCAGGGGGGTCTTTTTTTTGTAGGGTCAGCCTTTTGCATCCCAAAACTGGTGAAAGGACAGCAGTGACGATGAAACACAAACAATGATGATTAGCCGACCCCCTTTGGGGAAACCCCGGTGAAGCAAGGGTTTCCCACATCGCCCAGGAGAAAGGGCGTCAGCTTGGGGGGTCACCCACGGCGCACCCAGCAAGGGGTTTTTTTTTGGGGGCCGTGAGTCACAGGGGAGCACATGTGCGGTCGGGACCAAGTGGCCCAAGGGGTAGAAAACCTTCGCAGGTCCAAGAAAGTATCGCGCAGGGCTCAGCGAGGCAGCGGGGGCAGTAGCCCCACTCATTAGTTTTTGGCGGTAAAATCAATACTCGGCCGGGGGGTGGCAGTTCTGTGCAAAGACACCGGAGGAGCCAAATTTAGGGGGTATTATTATTATTATAATTTTATTTTAGAGCCCATTAATTCCGGGGCCTGACATTTAAAGGGAATTACATACAAACAAAGTTAAAAAATACAAGGTGAAAAAAAAGCTAGTAACTGATGGTAAGGGTGGGGAGGGGGAGGATATATGAGAATCTGGGGGCAGAAAGTGAAGCGTGGCCAGGGACAACGTGGCACCAGGGCCTTGCTCAACACATGCAGTGTCAAATCCGGGTCCCCTGGGAGAAACGTGGGCTCAGAGTGGGCCCATCCTGCCCCGCAGCAACGCACAGCAGGCGCCCAGTGGAAAGCAGCATTGCAGCCAGTCAAGGCTCCACCACCTCTGCAAAGGGAGCTTTTTTTCTCTTTGCCATCATCTCCCGGCCCAGATCCCCCCCCGCTCCTCGCAACTCAGGCGGCCCACTTTTTGTTCAGGAGGCGTTTTGCAAAGAGACAACATATGCTCAACCCACCCTAAGGTGCAGAAGCGACCGGCTCCTGTCCAATTGTTTGGTCTGCAGCCCCTCCCTTTTCCCAAATGGGGTGGACTCTGCCCTTTCAGAGAATTAATGGCTTGTGCCACCAAAGGGGAGAGTTCCAAGCTGTAATTTCTTTTCAAAAAGGCAGTACCACACTTCTAAATATGTAAAAAGAAGGTGGGCCAGTCCTTGAGCATATCGGTTTGTTTTTTTAAGTGCACAGGGAGCGCGAAAGTCCCCCCGAAGCTTAACTAGGACCAAAATTCCTTTTTCACCCCCCTGGGGGGAATGGTTCTTCCTTTTCCCCGGCACCACCAACAACTTGGACAGGAGACCCCGCTTTCTCCTCCACTTGTCAAAACCGGCTCCCCCAATGTTTCTCTCCTCCTCCTCCACCACCACCATCATCTCAGCCTCCAAAGTCGCTCCCCATACCACAAAAGTGTAGGGCACACGGGGTCACGCATTCCCACACCTGCCTTGCCTGGAAAAAAAGTCACCAGGGGAGGGAACTGCTCTGCGTCGTCAGAAGAAACGATGTTGGCTTTCTCCGCGCCAACTGCAAATCGGAACCATGTGACGGGCAATGGGATAAAATGGGTCCGCCTGCACAGGAGGGTGGCCATCGCCCTGCATGGGGCCAGTGTTCAATCTAGTTTTTTTGAAAAGGTTTTCCTGAAGTCTTCCACCGATTTTTTAGGGAAAATTCTGAAAATGGCCAGGAAACTTTGGGTGCAAATTCATTTCCCCTTTCTACAAAGCCAGAACACCCCTTGATTTCACAGCAGAAGGCCCTCCCCCAACACACCCTTGGGGAATTCCCCCCTGCAATGTTGGACCGACTGTATGAACAGAAAAGGCCATTAACGATTTTTTTGTTTTATTCCAGGGGGACAGGATACTCCCCTGTAAAAAATTTGTGTCCCCCAGTGGGGAGCTAGCTGACACCTGCCGTTTTTGAGGCCATTTTTTTGGAGGCGACGTTTTTTTGTCAGTCGCCAGGATTATGGGAGGAATAACCAATTCCACTTTTTTCATATCTGGAACAGAAACTGAAAAAAACTGCTGGGCAGGGGACTGGAGAACTGGGGACCCCCACTCGCGGCACAGAGTCCGGTGGGGACTGAAATGGGGGAGGAGGGGAAGGAGGAGGGCATTGGGGGCGAAGCATTGGGGCCTGGGAAAAATGGGAAAATTTTCACCCAGGTGACAAAGAGGAGGGCAGGGCAGCAGGGAGGGAATGGAGATGAGGAAGAGGGCAGATGACCCCAAAAAACCGTGGCATTCATGGAGATGGAGGAGGGACCCCTCGGAGTCACTTGTGCGATGGCTTAAGCAAAGCTGATTTTTCCTGGGTTAGTAAAAGCCGAATAGTCACCACCGGGAAGGATGACTTCTGGCTCTCCCCCCCAATTGGACCTCGCTACCGGTCCCCCAAAATGGGACCTTTTTCCCAGCTGTAGAGGGAGACAAACTCAAATACTATAGGGAAATCCCCCTTTTTGTCCCCGTTGGGGGCTGCCTATGTGCGGGTCGCCCTTCTCTACAGGTCTGACCGGGGGGTTCTTTTAGCCTCACGGATTACGCCGCCTGCGGGGAAGGTGGGGGGGAAAAGCAGTAAAACCCCTCCTCAGCAGCAACCTAAGTTTTGGGGTCAAAGATAGCACTTCCTTCACCCGCCTAGTGAGGAGGGCGTCGCCAGAACACACAGGACCTGGGGCAGGACCTTTTAACCCAAAAGGTCGTGGCCCCCACTTGGACAGCCCTGGCCCCCCCCATTAGAAAACCCTGGACTCTGGGCATCATAAATGGATGTGTGGCCCGCAACTTGCCGAGTTTGCAGTGGAGAACGTCCTGCCCACCCGTATGTGCCCTCAGAGCGGTTTTTCATGCGGCAGGGGCCATCGTTTTCCCCAAGGAGAACCTGCTTTTTCCACGGGGAAATGTGGAACGACTGACCTTTTTTTCAAGATAAATCAGGCTACCCAAAATTTTCCCCCCAACCATTTGAAAAACCCGGCCTCACCCAAAAATGTGAAAATGAGTCTGGGTTCAAAAACCTGCCTCAGCCCCCTATTTCTGATGCCGCCCCCCGCTGATGCCACACAAAAACTGCTGCCATTTCTCCATCGCCACCAACCATTTTACCCGGGACGGTATTGCCAAACCCCCCTCCACACTCTTTATTGTCCACTTTATGACCTCATCTGCTGGCTGCCCGGCCCTCCCCGGGTCATTGTGCACTCTGTGGCCCCCCATGCTGCTTGGCCTGCAGCCGTCACCTCCCACCCTGTCATTGTGCCACTCTCTGACCTCATGCTGCTGTCCCACCCCCCACTCCTTCATTGTGCCACTCGTGGCCTAACGGGGTTTTTCCCCCCTCCAGAAAAGTCATTGTGCCACCTTTCCTGACCTCATCTGCTGCTTGGCTGTCCGTCCCTCCACACTCTGTCATTTTTGCCACTGTCTGACCTCATGCTGCTGCTGTGCTGCTGCCTGCCCTCCCACTGGTCATTGTGCCACTCCCTTTTACCTCTGCTGCCGTGCCGTCACCCCACCTCTGGGGCATTGTGCCACTCTGTGGGTACTACTGTTTTCCCACCCCCAAATGTCATTGTGCCACTGTCTGACCCATGCGCTGCTTTGGCTGCTGCCTTCCCTCTACACTGTGTCATTGTGCCCCCTCTGTGGCCCCACTCCTATTTTCCACCTCCGGAATGTCATTTGCCCTTTGACCTCATCTGCTTGGGGGGTCTGCCTGCCCTCCACACTGTGTCATTGTCCACTCTCTGACCTCATGCTGCTGCGCGTCACCTCCCCTCTCTGTCTTTTTTGCCCCTCGTGGCCACTACTGTTTTCCCACCCCAGAATGTCATTTTGCCACTGTCTGAACCTCATGCGCTGCTGTGGCTGCTGCCGTGCCCTCTACAAATGGTCCTTGTGCCCACTCCTATTTTTTCCACCTTTCCCGGGAAAGTCATTGTTTTCCACTGTTCTGACCTCAAAGCCCGCCCGGGGGCTTCTTTCCATCACCTCCAACTTTTGTCCCCCTGAAAGTTTTCCCAAATTTACTCTTTAGCTTTTTTTTTTTTCCAGGGGTTTTGCTGGGGCCCTTTAAATTTTTTCAGGCTTTCTTTTCCCCCCTTCAGTTTTTTTTTGGGCCCGTTTTTGCCCCCTTTTAAATTTCCCAAGGAATTTTTTTTAGTGAAAAACGATTCTAAGAGTTGGGAGCCCGCCTTTTTGCGTGTAAAACCCAAAAAAAACAACGTTTTAAAAAGAAAACCAAAAACCCAAACTCCCCCTCCCCATTTAAAAAAGGGCACAAAAAAGTTCTACAGCACCCTGGGAGGGAAAGGGGAGTTTCCCGGGCCAAAAAAAATTTTTTTTCGGAAAATTCGGCGAAGTTTAAAACCCAAAAAAGAATTTTTTTAGAAATTTCCCCCCAAACTCCTTTTGGGCACAACAGTATTTTTAAGTAGCCAAAAATTTTTGGGGGGGTTTCCTTGTTTTTTTCAAATTTTGCCCTTTTAAAGTCCCCCTGGGCCCCTTAAAAACTATTCCTTTGAAAAAATTAAAAGGGGGAAATTTTTTTTGAAAGAAAAAAAAATTTTTGCTTTTAATTTTTTTTTTTTTTTTGTTTTCCAAATTTTTGGGGTATTTGAATGTGGTATGGTTTTTTTTCAAAAACCCGATTTTTACCTGAAAGGGAATATTTCTTACAATTCATTGCTTTTTTCCCGTTTTTTTCATTTTTTTTGTATCTTGGGGAAAAAAACCAATTTTTGTTTTTCATTTTGATAGAACCCCCTTTCCCCTGTTTTTAGTGTAACCATCAACTCTTAGCTTGTATCGACTTCTGGAATCACCAACTGCAAATTTATCATAGACAGCGAAGGCAGTTTCACCAAGATCTCTAAGGTCAACCCGCAACTCATATTGTCCCTGGGATGTAATTTTATGCAGATTATCAAGACCTTAAAAAAAAAACCCCAAAAAGTATAATCTTAAAAGGCATCACCTATACGATATGAGCTCCATTTTGTTTCCAATGCAGAAACAATTTCAATATTTAAAGGTGTTGTCCAGGATTAGAAAACAAGGTTAGAGCTTTTTCCCTCAAACAGTACCACTCTTGGCAATGAGATGTATCATTCAAGTAGATGGATCTGAGCTGCAATGGTGAATACTACCTCTGTTCAAGAGAGGGTCTGTTTCTGGAAAGAAAAAGAGCAAAAGCGAAATGAAGAAAGACCCATGTCCTAGAGAAGTCATTTGATTATGTGGAGTTTCATAGGCTGATTTACACAAGGGACCATATTTAGAGAGGGGGGTTGTCCTAAGTGCTAATGTGCTTCTTACTGAGCCACATACTGCATACTAATAATAATAATAATCTTTATTTATATAGCGCCAACATATTCTGCAGCACTTTACAATATAGAGGGAATAAGCCAAAAAGACAAACCAGACATTACATTTTAAAAAACTCGTAAAAAAATCAGACACGCGGTGTGAGGGCCCTGCTCGCAAGACTTTTCAATCTATTAGGGTTTTTAGGTGAAAACAAAGGGTTTACTAGTGTTTGGGTTTTCAATGGGGCCGCCAAAGTTACATAATTGGGGTGATACAAAAAAGTGGAAGAACCCGGGGCCATCCCAACCATACATCTATATAAAATAAGTGCCTGGGGGGTGCCAAAGTTTAGGAAGTGATGAATGTGTGAAGAATTTGGGGGTTAAAATTGGGATCTTTATAGGCTTGTCTAAGAAAAATGGTTTTCGAGCACCCTTAAAAAAGCGGGGTTGTGAGTGTGCCCGAAACACATGGGGTAAATTTCCAGGAACTGGTGCAAAACGTGAAAATCTTTTTAGACGGGGATGGGGGGTTCGGATGAGTGAGGTGTGTAGTCTTAGATCAGTAGCAGAGCGGAGAGCCTGGGTAGGGGGGTAGACAGAGATGAGGGAGGAGATGTAGGGGGGTGCACCACTGTGGAGAGCTTTATAGGTGAGAGTGATTAGTTTATGTTGTATTCTGTACTGAATAGGTAGCCAGTGCAGTGACTGACACAGGGTGAGGCATCAGTATAGCGGGGAAAAAAAGGGGACAAGCCTGGCTGCTGCATTCAGGACAGATTGTAGAGGGGAGAGTTTACAGAGAGGGAGACGATAAGCAGGGAGTTACAGTAGTCAAGACGAGAAAGAATAAGAGCAGCAATGAGAGTTTGGGCTGTTTCCACAGTGAGAAAAGGACGGATTCTGGAGATGTTCTTGAGGTGCAGGTGACAGGATCGGGCAAGGGATTGGATATATGGGGTGAAGGACAGATCCGAGTCTAGTATAACCCCCCAGACATCGGGCCTGCTGCCTAGGAGAAATGGTGGTGCCACACACACACAGAGAGATAGCAGGGTGGGGATGGTTAGTAGACGGTGGGATGACTAGAAGTTCAGTTTTAGTGAGGTTTCGTTTAAGATACAGGGAGGACATGTCAGAGACAGCGGACAGCCAGTCACGGGTGTGTTGTAGCCGGGCAGGAGTGATTTCTGGGGAGGAGGTGTATAGTTGGTGTCATTTAGCGTAGAGATGGTAAATTGAAGCTGAATCTGCTGAGGTTTGTCCAATGGGGGCTTTTGTACAATGAAAAAGGGAGAGGACCCAAGAACGGATCCCTGTGGAACCCCAACAGCAAGAGGAAGAGGAGGGAGGTAGAACCGGAAAATGAGACACTGGGAAAGGGGCGGTCAGAGTGGTAGGAAGAGATCCAAGAGAGAGCGGTGTCCTGGAGGCCAATGGCGCTGAGCATGTTGAGGAAGAGGTGGTGATCAACAGTGTCAAATGCTGCAGAGAGATCCAGAAGAAGCAGCAATGAGTAGTTGCCCTGAGATTTAGCTGTTAGGAGACCCTTGGAGGGCTTTAGTTAGAGCAGTTTCCGTGGAGTGTAGGGTGCGGAAACCTGATTGCAGAGGGTCAAGAAGAGAGTTAGCAGAGAGATAGCGGATTAGGCGAGAGTAGACCAAGCGTTCCAGGAGTTTAGAGATGAAGGGAAGGTTAGAGACTGGTCGGTAGTTAGTAGCGCAGGACGGGTCTAGAGAGGGCTTTTTCAGTAAGGGGGTTATAATAGCGTGTTTAAAGGAGGATGGGAAGATACCAGTGGAGAGAGAGAGGTTACAGATTGTAGTGAGGTGAGAGAGGACAGCTGGAGAAATAGACTGGACAAGGTGGGAGGGAATGGGGTCGCTAGAGCAGGTGGTGGGGCGGGCAGACAGGAGAAGCCAGGACACTTCTTCTTCTGATGTCGGGTCAAAGGCTGAAAGCAGATTAGAGGACGTGCGGGGAGGGACAGGATGGATTCTGCTTGGTGTTTGTGATAAGATCTCAATAATCTGATGAATAATCAGGCAGCAGGACAGTTGTTCCTTGTAAACTCAGCTCAACCACTTGGGACTATACAGAAGCCATATGAAGCCAAAGAAATGCAAGACAACTTTGTCAATATCGTTTTTTTCTCTGGGCCTGTTAAACAGCTACTGGTTTAGAAAATTATTCACAACCCATGAGCTTTACTAATGGTTTCTTAACTGCATGTTAGTGTGTGTAATTCTTGTTTTTAGCTATTAAATTGCCTTCATTTTGCTTATTTTTTAAATAATTTAAACAGAATGAATCAATTTAACTGGATAATCCGTTATTATTATTGTTCTGTACCTTAATGGCAGTGAAATAATGACTTTTTTATTTGTTTTTTTTTCCACAAAACATCGTTTGCTGTTGCTAAAGTTAATTGCTTGTCTGATACCGTTCAACAAAATAACACATTTCAAGTCAGAAAAAAATCCATACTATACTAAGCTGTTATTTTTTTTAGATTATTATATA
>JAODAL010038613.1:0-39002 GCA_025379985.1 Phyllomedusa bahiana
TTGGGGCTTTAACCACTGAAGGACAATGGCGATGCTGTTCTTTTACTGAGTTCACAGGGCCCTACCCTGAACGGGCCTGACGGCCTCAAACTGACATCCGGGGCATGCGTGTTGTCGCCACAGGGAAGAGACCTTTCTGTACCCCCTCCATGGCTACCCCCTTTTTACCCGTTAACCCCTGCTTTCCTCCATTTTAAAGAAATAAAAAAAATTTGAAAAGGGTAGGAAATAGTTTTGGAAAGCCCTCTTTTTAAAAGGGGAAAATCACAGCTTTCCAAATCCCCTCAAATCAAAAAAAAATTGCGGGATTAAAATTTTAACGAAAGGTGTCTCTACAACAAATCGGTGGGCAAAAGTGAAAAAAAAACCTATCTGTTATGTTTTGTAAAATCCCTTTTTTTTGATTTTCAATTCACCGTGGTGATTTAAAAAATTTGCTTTTTTCAGTTTTTACTTTAAAGCGCGTCAATGAAAAAAAGCTTATGAAAAAATCAAAAAACACGTACAAAATTATTCGAATAAAAAAATGTTTTTTTTGACCTTCAATTCCCCTGGGGACTATAAAATTGCTTTTTTTAAATTTACGTGCAAGCTGGTTAATGAACAAAGCTGAGTGCCCCAAAAGAAAAAAAACACTACCTGTTTGTTTTCGTAAATACAGGGTATTTTTTGCACCTTTAATTCCCTTGGTGACTAAAAATTGTTTTTCAATTTACGGCAAGCTGGTCAAGAAAAAGGGCTGAAGTGCCCCAAAGTCAAAAAACACGATCTGAAATTATTCGGATAAAAAAAGGTATTTTTTGGGGCCCTATAAATTCACCTTGGTAACTACAAAATTGGGGATTAAAATTTAAAACTAAAAGGGTGTCCTATAAACAAATCTGGACGGGCAAAAGGAAAAAAAAACCGTATCTGTTATTTTTCGAAATAATAAGGTTTTTTTTGCCCCTTCAATTCACCGGGGTAACTCAAAAATTGCGGGATTAAAATTTTAACTGAAAGGTGGCTCTATCAACAAATCTGGAGGGGAAAAAGGCAAAAAACACTTATTTTAATTTTTGGGATAATAAAAGGTATTTTTGGCCCCATAAATTCCCCTGTGGGCTAAAAATTGCAGTATTTACTTTTAAAGTGCAAGGTGCCTCAATGAACAAACGTAGTGCCCAAAGTAAAAAAACATTTTCGAATGTATTCGATAATAAAAGGTTTTTTTGGCACCTATCAATTCCCCAGGGGTAACTACAACAATTGCGGGTTTCAAATTTAACTGCAAGGTGGCTCTATCAAAAAAATCTGGACTGGGCAAAAGTGCAAAAACACGTATCTGTAATGTATTGGATAATAAAAGGTATTTTTGGCACCTATCAATTCCCCTTTGTGGTGACTAAAAAAATTGCTGTATTCAAATTTAACTGCAAATAGATCTATAAACAAAGCTGGCCTGCGCCAAAGTGAAAAAACACGTATCTGAAATTATTCGGATAATAAAAATGTATTTTTTTGGCACCTATCAATTCACCTTGGGTGACTAAAAAATTGCAGTATTCACATTTAATGCAAGGCCTCAATGAACAAAGCTGTAGTGCGCCAAAGTCAAAAAACACGTACTGAAATGTATTCGGATAATAAAAGTATTTTTTGGCACCTATCAATTCACCTGTGGTGACTACAAAATTCCAGTATTCACTTTTAAAGTGGCAAGGTGCCTCAATAAACAAAGCTGTAGTGCGCCAAAGCAAAAACACGTATCTGAATTTATTAGGATATTATAAGGAATTTTTGGCACCTATCAACCTGTGCTGACTTGTGGATTCTAATTTAAGTACAAGGTGGATATATCAAAAAAGGGTGGAAGGGGCAAAATAGAAAATGATTACCTATCTGAAATGTATACTGATAATAAAAGTGGAGTTTTGCACCTAACAAAGAGACCTGCAGTTACTAGAAAAGATGTGTATCCTATAAGTTCAGGCTGCCCAATATCCAGGAAATATTTCAATAGAAAACTGTTAGTAATAAAGCTATTGCAATGTCTACACTAACCTTGGGGAACTTTATCCATTATTCTTTTAGAGCTTGTCTGTGTTCGCCCGGGGGCTCCCCCCCGCTCCCCCCCGTGACTTTACAGCGGTAGATGCTCCTTTAAAAAATTTTCTACCTAACATTTAAAATCTCCCCAAACTCTAATCTAAACAAATTGTAAGGATCACAGCTAATAGTAGAGGTTTCTCTGTGAAGAAATATAATTATTTCGCTGAGCTGTTGGACAGAAGCAGATCGCACTTCCTTATGCTCTGAGACTCTGAGAGACTCTGAGGCTGAACAGTAAACGGTGTTCTATGTAAAACGAGGTCATGTGTTTTTTCCTGCCAATAGCAACCATACACATCCCAGTCATGACGTCGCACACACATCTCACCCTGCTCTATTCTGTAATCTGATTTGCTGGCCGCCAAAATTACAGGAAGCGCCAAAATGGCGCGATCTTAATAGAGATGCACAGATTTTAGCCTAATTATCGCATGATCTAAAAATTTCGATCACCATAAAAACCTTGCCGATTTCAACTTTGTCGATAATAATCGCTCAACACTAATCAGAACCACCATTTGCAGAGTTTTCCGTTTCCCCTTTTGTAAAAACATCTGTTACATTAACTTCACAAGAAGCTGCACTGACAGCGCACATCTCAGGGTGGCTATCCACTACAGGACCCACATCACCTGTGCAACTTGTGCTGCTCTCCCCTATGACCTTTAGGGGCACCAGTGAGCTAGTTCCCTCTACTGCTATCAAGGTACCTCTAGTTCACACTGGCAATCCCCTGATAAAACAGCGAGCTGCACTTGGACCCATTTGCAGGTTGCTATTACCTAGTGGACTTATACCAACTGCTTTATCCTCAGCCAAGATCTCTAGGGGCACCCCTGAGCTAATCCCCTCTACTATTGTGGCTGCAGTTTCTATAGCACCTTGTTCAATATACATTTTTCTCAGACATTAATGCAGTTAAATGCTTTTAAACAGCAAGTCCACATGAAATATATTTAGTCCATCAACTCTGTAAATCCAGATTTAACAGTCCCCCTGCTCTCAGACTCTTTTGACTTGGCAGCATATCCGACTTCTGTTTAAATCCGCAAAGTCCTCACAAAATTATGCCATGTTTTTCCATCTCAATATGGGTAAATTTTCCCGTAACAGGGACAAATTTTTACCCCATTCCAGTCAGGTTTTTAACCCTGGGACGATGTTCCATTTGAAATGGGGCGATTTTCTCAAAAATTCGGTTCGCTCACTTCTCCCAATTTTCCCGACAAAAATCAATTCGGTCCGAATTTCTTCGAGACATTCGTGTTACAAAAACAGCTATTTCCAGGGGACAGAGCCTGCAGGGTCCGTAGAATCTTGTGCCATGCTTTAAAAAATCAGAGGGAGCTTTGGTTTGGTAATTCATACAATGTTGTGTTTTTAATATGACACGCACATGACTGCCGCCCGCCTTAGAATTGCTTCACTATAAAATTCCCTGGGCACTTAAGAGGGCAAAAATTTACCAAAAAACTGAAGGGGGAATGTAGCCTGATAAAGTCATGGCAACGACAGCTGGAAAAAAACAAGCTGAAAGGGGTCAGTGGCAACATCAGTGACAGAGTGGGGGAGTGATGGCGGCAGCCACAGCAGCAGCATGAGGTCGACAGTGGCACAATGGGCATTCTGGAGGGGGCAAAAACAGGAGTAGGCCACAGAGTGGCACAGTGACACAGTGTGGAGGGTTTCGGCAGCAGCCACCCGCAGCAGCATGAGGTCAGACAGTGGCACAATGACATTCTGGAGGTGGCAAAAACAGGAGTAGCCACAGAGTGGCACAGTGACACAGTGTGGAGGGTTTGGGCAGCAGCCACAGCAGCAGCATGAGGTCAGACAGTGGCACAATACATTCTGGAGGTGGCCAAAAACTGGAGTAGGGCCCCAGAGTGGCACAATGACAGAGAGTGGAGGTGACTGCGGCTGATGCATGAGGTCAGACAGTGTCACAATGAAATTCTGGAGGTGGCCAACAGTATAGGCCACAGAGTGGCACAATGACAGAGAGTGGAAGTAACGGCAAACAACAGCATGAGGTCAAGGGGGGCACAATGACATTCTGGGGTGCAAAAAACAGTATAGGCCACAGAGAGGCACAATGACAGAGAGTGGAGGGGATGGGGGCAGTAGCATGAGGTCAGACAGTGGCACAATGACATCTGGAGGTGGCAAAAACCTGGAGTAGGCCACAGAGTGGCACAATGACAGAGAGTGGAGGTCACGGCAGCAGCAGCATGAGGTCAGACAGTGGCACAATGACATTCTGGATGTGGCAAAAGCAGTAGTAGTCCACAGAGAGGCACTATGACAGAGAGTGGAGGTGACGGCGGCAGCAGCATGAGGTCAACAGTGGCACAATGACAATCTGGAGGTGGCAAAACAGTAGTAGGCCACAGAGTGGCACAATGACAGAGTGGAAGTGACGGCAGCATGAGGTCAGAGAGTGGCACAATGACATTCTGGAGGTGGCAAAAACAGTAGTAGGCCACAGAGAGGCACAATGACAGAGAGTGGAGGTGACGGTGGCAGCAGCATGAGGTCAGAAAGTGGCACAATGACATTCTGGAGGTGGCAAAAACAGGAGTTGGCCACAGAGGGGCCCACAATGACACAGTGTGTAGTTACGGCAGCACCACAGCAGCAGCATGAGGTCAGAGAGTGGCACATGACATTCTGGAGGTGGCAAAACTGGAGTAGGCCACAGAGTGGCACAATGACAGAGAGTGGGGGTGACGGCGGCAGGAGCAAAGCATGAGGTCAGAGAGTGGCACAATGACACAGTGTGGATGTCAGGGCCCAGCAGCAGCAGAAATGGGGAAGAGAGTGGCAAAATGACAGTGTGGGGGTGGGTGGCAATACCATCCCTGGTAAAGCTGGTTGTGGCAGATGGAAAACTGTCACCCAGATGTGTTGCCATCGGGCGGGTGGCAGCATCAGAATAGTGGCTGAAGCAGGTAGTTTGAAACCCAGACTCAATACTCACAGTTTGGGTGAGGCGTAATGGATGATGTAGTCTGACGCCTAAGGCATTGGTGGGGTGGAAATCTTGGCCGATCCACCCTGAATCATTGACAAAGGTCAGTCGTTCCACATTTCCTGTGGAAAAGCGGGTTCCCCTTTGGGGGTTAACGATGGCCCCCGCCGCACGAACACGCGTCTATGCCACACTACTGGCCGGGCAGGACAGCTTCTCCACTGCAAACTCATCAGTGACTCCAGACTTAGGTTGCTGCTGATGGAGCTGGTACTGATCCTACCCCCCCACCTTCACCCACCCACGGCAGTAGTTAACATGAGCGCTGAAAAACCCCCCCGGGTCAGACCTTTCAGAGGAGGGACGATGCCACACATAGGCAGCGGCCAACTGACTAGGGAGGATTTCCCTATAGTATTTGAGTTTGTTCTCTCTCTCAATAGCTGGGAAAAAGGCTCCCTTTTTTGGACTGGTAGCGAGGGTCCAATAGGGTGGAGACCAGAAGTCATCCCTCTCCGGATGCTGACTATTCGGCTGTCACTAGCCAGGCAAATCAGCATGCTGCGGCCTTCTGCACAAGTGACTCCGGGGGGCTCCCTGCCCCCATCTCCACTGTAAAATGCCACGGTGCTTGAGGGTCCTGCCTGGGCCCTTCCTCATCTCCATCTACCTCCTCCAGCTGCTCCTCCCTCCTCCTCCCCTTGTCACCTGGGTAGAAATCCACTCATTTCACCAGACAATCTTCTGCTCCAATGTCCTCCTCCTCCTCCTTTCAGCCCCCAACCGGAACTCATGTTGCCGCATGATGTAGTTGCCACGTCTCCAGTCCCCTGCCCAGACGGATTTTTCAGCATCTGTTCCAGAACATGAAGCAGTGGAATGACGTTATTCATCCCGTAGTCCTGGCGACTGAAAAATAACGTCGCCTCCTCGAATCGCCTCAACAAACGGCAGGTGTCACGCATGATTTGCCACTGGCTGACATCAAAGTTACACAGGGAGTACTCCTGTCCGCCTGGATCATCAAAAAATCGTTAATGGCCTTTCTCTGTTCATACAGTCGGTCCAACATGTGCAGGCTGAATTCCAACGGGTGAAACATCGCATAAGAGTGTTGGGAGAGGCCGTTCTGCCGCTGCAACTCGGGGAGGGTGTCCTGGCTTTGTGGGAAAATGGATAAGTGCATGCACAGTTCCCTGGCCATTTTCAGAATCTTCTGAAGATCGATGGAAAATTTCGGGAAACCTTTTCAAAACCCAAATTGAACACATGCGCCATGCAGGGCGCATGGACCATCCCTCCTCGTGAGCGGCGGACACCATGTTACCCCATTGTCCGTCACCATGGTTCCGATTTGCAGTTGGCGCGAGAAAAGCCACACATCGATTTCTTGCTGCATGACAGGGAGAAAGTTCCTCCCCTTTTGTGACTTCATTCCCCGAGGCAAGCCAGTGTAGAACTGCGTGACACCGCTGTGCCCTACACATTTGGTATGATGGAGCAGTACTCGTGGAGGCTGAGACGGTGGTGGGGTGGAGGAGGAGAAGGCGGACATTGGCGCAGGAGATGCAGTTTGACAATGTGGAGGAGAAAGCGCGTCTCCGCCCAAAGTTGTTGGTGTGCCTGGGCGGGAAGCACAGTCACCCAGTGGGCCGTAAAGGACATGTACTGGCCTGACCGTAGTTACAGCTCCAACGTCCACGCTGCCTTGCACCTTGGAAACA
Organism: Phyllomedusa bahiana; assembly: GCA_025379985.1. Taxonomy (NCBI): domain Eukaryota; kingdom Metazoa; phylum Chordata; class Amphibia; order Anura; family Hylidae; genus Phyllomedusa; species Phyllomedusa bahiana. The sequence continues at coordinate 6,787 of JAODAL010038613.1, forward strand.
AACCGATAAGCTCAAGTACAGGCCCACCTTTTGTTCTACATATTTATGAAGTGCTGGTACTGTCTTTTTGGGAAAAAGAAATTACGGTTTGGGAACTCTCCATCTCGCTCGGCACAAGCCTTTAGTTCTCTGAACATGCAGAGTCCACCTTTGGAAAGGGGAGGGACTGCAGTACCAACAACTTGGACAGAGCACGGTCAGCTGCTGCACCTTAGGAGGGTTTGGGAGACGCATACTGTTGTCTCTTTGCAATCGCCTCACTGAACGACTACTGGCGCCATGAGACGAGGAGCAGGAGAAATCTGCGACCGGAGATGATTCAAAGAGAAACACTCTCTTCTGCAGAGGTGGGGAGCCTTGACGGGCTGCATGGCATGCGTCCACTGGGCACTGCTGCTGTTTGCTGCTGCGGCGGCAGGATGGACCACCAAAATCGAGCCACGTTTCTCCCAGGCCCCCGGATGGTGACGCTGCATTGTTAGGGCAGGGCCGTGGTGCCAACGTTACCTCCCTGGCCCACGCTTCACTTTCTGCCCACAGATTCTACTTATACCCATATTGGCTCCCCGGTGTCTTAGCAAAGAACTGCCACACCGGCCGAGTACGGATTTTACCCCCAACGCTCCGCACTGAGTGACTACTAACCGCCACTGCCTCGCTGATCCCCTGTCCGCTACTTTCCCTTGACCTGTAAGCGGTTTTTTACCCCGTGGCCGCTTGGCTCCCGACCTCCCAACTGCTGCAACCCGCTGACTCACGCCACACAACCCACTTGCTGGCTGTGCCGCTGCCTGACGCGCAAGCTGACCCCTCTTCTCCTGACGATGATGAAGCCCTTGCCTCACCCGCTCCCAAGTGCGGTCGCTACATCATCATCTATTTGTGTTTCATCGTCCTGCTGTCCTCATCCCCGGTCTTGGTATGCAGAGGCTGACCCTCACAACATGACCTCCCCTGCCACTCTCAACATCTATGCTTGGCGGCCAACTGCAAGAAGCAGGGGATATTGGGCCCCCTTTTTTCCCTTCGCTGCCAAGTAGCTGCTGACTGCCCTCCTCAAATTTTTCATTCTCGATATATAGTGGCGCTGAGCCCAGACCACATAGTAGATCTCTGGCTAAGGGAACCGGATGGGACAGAGGCGGGTTTTAGGACAGGTGAGGGCCGCTGACCCGCTCCCGGGCCATGCCAACTAAAGGTTGTGTCTGACGTTCCCCCCCACTCTTGGCTGGGGTTGTCAGATGTCATCTGGGGGGAAGGTGGATGACCCCAGTCAACCAATCAAGAACCTTGGGTTGCTAGTCACACACGGCCGCTGGATGACAGCGGCAGTTGTGGCCTCACCAGAGTGACCCCTGCTGCGACGTCCCCTTGCTGTGCGCGACCTGGGCCTGGAATGTTTTTTGCCTCTGCCACTCGCAGGTGAAGAGGACCACCAAACCCCTGTCTGACATACTTTTGTTCTAAAATGGGACAGACACTGTTTGATGAAGATATCTGTATATGAAAAAATACACACCCTGTATTTGACTCCAAATGAACCCACTAAGAAGCTTGGGTTACCCTGGATATAAATTGCGCTAAAAAAATGGGCAGGAAAAATGACTTGTATGTGGGGTTTTAAAAAACTCTGTGTATTTTACTGAATAAAAAGCACAAAAGTCTTAATTAACCTTCGGATTTGAATTATGCAAAAGAATTTATTCTGGGCGGTGAAAAACAAGTTTTTTTTACGGAGTTACAACTGCAGAAAAATACTTAGCTTACCCTTGGATGTAAATTGCGCAAAAAAATTGAGCAACCAAAAACTATGAGCTTTGTAGCGTGTTTACAAGCGTGTTTTTTACGCTACACAACAAAAGGGAAAACTTGTAATTAACCTTCGCTTGTGAATTATGCTACAGGGAAAAAAAGTAATTTTTGGCGGTGAAATAAACGTTTTTTTTTAAGTCACCACAGCAGCAGAACAACGCTGAATTTAACCCTGATGTAAATTGCGCAAAAAAATTGAGTACCCAAAAACTACGGCTTTGTAGTGTGTTACAATGGCGTGTTTTACTTTACACAGCAAGAGGGAAAAATTGTAATTAACCTTCGCTTGTGAATTATGCTACAGGGAAAAAAGTATTTTTTGCCGGTGAAAAGACGGTTTATTTTAGTCACCAAAAAGCACAGAACAACCTTAATTAACCCTGGATGTAAATTGCGCAAAAGAATTAGCAACCAAAAATGACGAGCTTTTGAGCGTGTTTACAATGGTGTGTTTTTTAAAGCTACACAACAAGAGGAAACTTGTAATAACCTTCGCTTGTTAATTATGCTACAAGAAAATTTTTTTTTGGCGGTGAAATAAACGTTTTCTTTTAGTCACCACAGCAGCAGAACAAAATTAATTAACCCCTGGATGTAAAATTGAACAGCCAAAAATGAAGTGGTATTTTTATTGTAAAACACTGTTTCTTTAAAATGAATACAACAGGAACAGGGCCCACTCACCCTTGGATATTCAATGTGCTGTGGGGCAGATAGCATATAAAAAGTATATGCAGCTGCCCCTGGACACACACTGGACTCAGATCCAATACCCCACAAAATCAAAATAGAACGTTAAAAGAAGCATCTCTGAGACAAGCTGAGACACCCCCCAAAAATCGCTGTTATAAAAAGTGTTCTTTAGTATCAGTTATCATAAGCAGCCACGGCAGCACCTTCCCTGATCATACAGTGAGAGCGGTATAGCTCCAGCGTCGTGCCGGACTTATATAGTGCGTGATGTCACAGAAACCCGGTCTCTGACTGGGTTCATCTCTGCACATGTCATGCAGGCTATGCACTTCTTCCTCCCCCGAGTTCTTTGCCCCATGTAACGCCATGTCTCGCGACCGTTTTATCAATCAAAAGCACACTTTCGTTCACCCGAAAATACCCCAAACTTTGACTTCGTTCCAAACCGAAGTTTTCCTGAAATTCTAAACGAATTCCACTTCGTTAGAATCAATTCGCCCATCTCTAATGTCCATGCACCTTCTGGAGACCTCTTGTTGCCAGTCCCCGACAAACAAGGGTGGGGCACCACACAGCTGGGACTCCCGGACTTAAGTCTGCATCTTCTCTGGCCTCCTGGTCAGAGGACTCTCGGATGCACAGCTGCCTGCTTGGTGGTACCTCCAACACCTCTCCCCTTTCTGGGCGTAGGGGGTGTCCTCTGCTGACGAGGTTGGTTGCCTCTGGTAACAGCATCATCCATGTAACTCTGTTGCTTCCACTGTTAAGGATTTAACCCCTGCAGGTAAGGAACACATGGAAGCTGGACCTTGCCTCCTGCAGTAGTCAGGTCGGTTGCCCTCGGCAACAGATTTGCACACTTTTGGTTCTGTACCATCTTGCACAAAAACAGTCCTGGTTAACCCACCATGCCATAATCTCCCTCTTCAGTTTAGGGTAGTCATCAGCGTCCTGTAGGGGCATATTATAATATACCCTTTGGGCTTTGCCAACTAGCAAGAGCGCCAGAACAAAAGCCCACAGTTCGGCTGGCAGCTTTTCACGGTCCGCAATCCGCTCAAAGTTAGCAAGGTATGGGCCCCTCAATCATCTGCTGCATCATCTTTCTCATAGCCTCACGTACGCTAATCGGCTTCTCAGTTCCCCTCTCGGCCTTTTGTTTCCCCTAGGCCTCCTGCACTTCCAATGGCTCCTCTGGTCGCGCTCGGCCTTTTTTTTGGCTAATGTTTTTCGCTAACTGGATTGCTGCTGCATGCACTTCAACAATTCCTCCATGGTCTAAAAGAAGAAATTTCCAGCAGCAGCACAGTCTCTGTATTTGGGTGTGCCTGTTCTTTCTGCAGAAACAGACCCTATTTCACACAGGCAGTCTGTATCCCAAAATTTCCTAGTAACAAATGCGGGTGTGTCTCTCTCTCATTAAAGACACCACTTGCTCCACTGACTCACAGCACTTACAGCAACAAATTCACAATCAGGACTCTGGCCCTTTAAATTCTGTTGTAAAAGTTCTTGATGCCAAAACCCCTGCAGGGGGTCTATTATCACCGTTGTACCCCCAAGTCTCTGCACGGGGGTCCCCCCTGTCTCCCAGATCACTCTCTTCAGTAGCATTTTTTCCCACACAGGAACACCCGTATAAGGTGCACCCCTCACAGAAACATTGCTCATCCTGTTAACTTTCCCCAGCTCCTTTGAAACTCTTTTCAGAGTCAAAGAAAGACGCCGGTCTTTATTTGTACTATTTTGGCGTGTGCCTTCCAAAAATTTTGGATGATACTAATGTGCTTGCATGAAGCCTTTTTTATCGTGGATTACAATAAAGCTGTAAGTTTTATTTAAGCTTTCTTGGCACTTTTCTGCTTGAATACACACCCATTAGTGCCCACATTCTCCACCATACGTAATGCTTCACATGCGTTCGGACGCCATCTTGGACCGTCCTGGGGTTCCTTAGCTCCGGGATCGCCGCTTTGGTAAACGGATTTGCAGGCTGACACCGGGTTCCGTTAAGTCTAGTCTCCACCAGCTTTATCTTTCAACACAGGAAAACATATAGCATACAAAAATAAACCCTAGGCCATCTAGCCACTAACTACACAAACAATTAGAGACCCTCTCTAATCTCTGACCTGGACCTACCGTCCAGCACAGTCAATTTGACATATACTTCAAACTTTCCTCAAGCCTGGGGGATAAGAGCCCTCTCCTCCTCTGCTCCCGGCTCCCTCCGCTCTGCGCCTGTGTCCCCTCTGCTCCCGACTCCCTCCGCTCTGTGCCCGTGTCTCCCTGCTCCCAGTTCTCTCCGCTCTGCGCCTGGGTCCCCGCTGCTCCCGGCTCCCTCCACTCTGCGCCCGTGTCTCCTCTGCTCCCGGCTCCCTCCGCTCTGCACCCGTGTTCTCCTCTGCTCCCGGTTCCCTCCGCTCTGCGCCTGTGTCCCCTCTGCTCCCGGCTCCCTCCGCTCTGTGCCCCTGTCTCCTCTGCTCCCGGCTCTCTCTGTTCTGCGCCCGTGTCTCCTCTGCTCCCGGCTCTCTCTGCTCTGCGCCCGTGTCTCCTCTGCTCCCGCTTCTCTCCGCTCTGCGCCTGTGTCCCCTCTGCTCCCAGCTCCCTCCGCTCTGCTCCAGTGTCTCCTCTGCTCCCGGTTCTCTCCGCTCTGCGTCCGGGTCTCCTCTGCTTCCAGCTCCCTCCGCTCTGGGCCCGTGTCTCCTCTGCTCCCTGGTCTCTCCGCTCTGCGCCTGTGTCCCCTCTGCTCCCGGCTCTCTCCGCTCTGGGCCCGTGTCTCCTCTGCTCCCGGCTCTCTCCGCTCTGCGCCTGTGTCCCCTCTGCACCCGCTTCTCTCCGCTCTGCGCCTGTGTCCCCTCTGCTCCCAGCTCCCTCCGCTCTGCGCCCGTGTCTCCTCTGCTCCCGATGCTCTGCGCCTGTGTCCCCTCTGCTCCCGGCTCCCTCCGCTCTGCGCCCGTGTCTCCTCTGCTCCCGGTTCTCTCCGCTCTGCGCCCTTGTCTCCTCTGCTCCCGGCTCTCTACACTCTGCGCCCTGTGTTATTTGTGTTATTTGCCGCAGCAAAGAGTTATTCTCTGCGGTCTAGCCAATCACTTACCATTAGTGGTTGACTAGACTGCAGAGCTCCTCACACTTCCGAGGCTGATTGAATACTGAGTATTCAGCCTCGGGAGCGCACATGCGTGGCGGCGAGATGACGTCACAGTGGAGTGGCTTGCCGGCGCTTGAACGCCCCTTTACTCAGAACAGAAGAGACCAGAGGGGGCCTGACAGGTACATAAGTCATGTCTTGGCAAAACCCTTTTAACCACCCTGTGTCTTCCTGAGACATTTGGACTGAATAAGACAGCTGCATTGCATACAGGTAAGTCTGTGTGTGTGTGACTGTATATATGTGTGTCTGCAGTGTGTATGGATGTGACTGTCTATATATGTGTCTGTACTGTGTTTATGAATATATATCTGTGTATGTAGATGTGTGATGTTTGTATGTATTATCTACATAAGTGACCAGTACTCCGTGGTAGAGGGTAGATGGGTTGATGCTCCCACAGCAAAAAAAAATAAAAAATCTATTTAAACAATCAAAGAACCACAGTCCATAATGACAGAAATATCATACGTGTGCGGGATGTGACCTGTTGGGGGGGGGGGGGCGGCCCCATTGAGTGGCTTTCAAGAAAAGGATGTGACCGGCTTGTGAGCGCTGGCATGTAAGGATTTAAAGCCGGGCGTGTGATCAGCCTGGCATGTAAGGGGATGGTGACCCGGCACCGTTAGCGGCTGGCATTACTGGATGTGACCGGCGTGAGAGTGACCTTGCAAATGTACAGAATGTGATCGGCGTATGAGTGACTGGCGTGTGCAGGATGTGAGTGACCGGCGAGTGTGGGATGTGACCGGCATAAGCAGCTGGCATGTGCAGGATGTGACCGGCGTGTGAGTGGCTGGCGTGTGCAGGATGTGACCGGTGTGCGAGCAGCTGGCGTGTATGGGATGTGACCGGCATGTGAGCTGCTGGCGTATGCAGGTTGTGAGTGACTGGTGTGTGCGGGATGTGACCGGCATGTGAGCCGCTGGCATGTGCAGGATGTGAGTGACTGGCGTGTATGGGATGTGACCGGCATGTGAGCAGCTGGCGGTGCGGGATGTGTACGCGCGTGTGTATAGTCTGCCATGGGTGCAGGATGTGACGCTGGCATGGTTAAGTGGCTGGTATGTGCAGGATGTGACCGGCGTGTGAGTGGCTGGACATGTGTGGGATGTGACCCGATGGCGTGTGAGTGGCAGGCGTGTGCGGTAATGTGAACCGGTCTTGTGAGTGGTCATTGGTGACAGCCGGTGTAATATGACCGGCCATAATTAGAGTGCAGGCCCCTGTGTTAGGGATGTGACCGGGCGTGTGAGTGCAGGTGTGTGGCGGTAGTGTTGCCCAGCATTTGAGCCGACTGTAGAGTGGCATATACGGGATTAGTTTCTGCTGTACACTATTTTTATATTCTGTCCATTCTTGACGGAACATATGTTGACGTTTTTTTTTTTTTGTTTTGTTTTTACTGATGGTTGGTGGAGTGTGGGCCCCAATGTAAAGTTTGCTATGGTGGCCCCTGCCCATTTTCTAGATAGGCCCCGCTGGCTGGAACATTAAGACTAGTGATGAGCGATTAACGTTGACTATCGTCATCGGGGTCATATCGATAACCTGCAATTATCAATAAGATATCCGATAGTCGCATAAAGAATATCACCGGATGACCCCATTAAATCTAATGGGAGAGGTAACAACACCTGTCAATCTTACATCCCAAAAGGGATTGTAGAAACTGGAATTAACATCCACTAACAGTCAAATGGATACGTGGCTACATCTCAAGTCAACACACAATATGCTATGTTCACAGGTGTGACTGGTGTACTTATGCAGAGGGCGTAATTATGCCCGGCACGCAATTATGCCCTGTGGTGTGGAACGGGGGCGGGGCGGTAGCGGGGAGTGACGTGGTGGGGCGGCACATCGCCGCCCATAGACAATCACAGCTGAGCGGGCCGCGTATACGCCGCTAGAAATTGAAATCAATTCAATTATCTCCCCCCGGGCGGGCGGGTAGAGGAGACTTAATCCATAGTTTCTATCTACATGATAACTCGTGAATTATCTGTAAATATAATGGGCCCTGTTTCGGCCCGAAAGTAATTGGCTCACTTTGGCGCGTAATTATGGACCGAAATACGGCCCATTTTGAAAGCCGTGTGAACGATTGGCCTTAGGTTATAAAAGCCCGACCAGAAAAAAACTCACAGACCATGTCACACTATCCCTTTCTTGCACCACAGCATGACCCTTAAACCTGCATGACCCACAAATTAAAAAGTGTCCAGAAGGCAGTATGATTTGAACCACTATTTTACTTGAATCAGACATTGACTATCCTGTCCTGGAACACAGCATGAGCCACTCCAAACCTGCATAACCGCCAGATTAAATAAGTGCCGGAAAAAGGAGACTTTCAACCACTCATTTTTATTGAACGTGGACAATAACTATATCTGACTTGTTATCCGCAGAATGACCATTATAAATTAAACTGTCTGGACCCGACATTTAAAAAAGTGCTGGTAAAAGGATTCTTTGAAACCACCTTTTATTAGTTGAACTGGGGACATTAACTTATCTGTCCTGTACTTCATTATAACCATTAAACTGTCTGACCCACAGTTTAAAAAGATGCTGGGAAAAAGGAAGTCTTTCAACCACCAGTGTTAGTTGGAACTGGACATTGACTATACCTGTTCTGTACAACAGTAATGACCATTAAACCTGTATAACCCACCGAGATTAAAATGTGCCGGAAAAAGGAGTCTTTGAACCACCATTTAGGTTTCACTGGACATAGACTATCCTTGGCCTGAGCCACAGTAATGAGCCCCAAGACCTGCATGACCCCAGATGTAAAAAGTGCCGGAAAAAGGGAGTCTTTCCAACCACCATTGTTTAGTTTCACTGGTCATTGACTATACCTGTCCCTGTACCACATCATGACCCCTAACCTGTTTGACCCACAGATCACAAAGTGGCACTATGCAATTTTGTACAGTGACTGTCCATATAGTATATAATTGGTTAACTGACATTTGTTGTGTACCAGAATATATTTAGGGAATTTTACACCTTATAGTTTTACATTATTATCATTTTGCTTTTTTTCCAAGTGTGAATAACATCCAACATACAACCCTCTCCAGGCAGTTATAAAGGTATGTATTTTACACTGTAGATGTGTCAATTCGTCCGGCGGGGGATCAGCGTTCCCATAACGTAATAAAAATGTCCTATACATATCCCCAAAACACATCTTAGTTGAGAAAAACATTTGCCCTCCTGGCTTCTGAGAGTGATTTAGCCCAAATCAATTCGATGGTTTTCCATCTTTTCCGTCCAAATCCTTCTTCAGTGATTGTGGACAGACTCCCCTGGAGAAAAATGATGCGACCCCATATGACCTCCAAGCCCCAAAAAAAAATAAATTCCTCAAATTTGCGCAATTTGTGTCCAGGGGTGGTGGGGACCTGGTGGGCCCTTTTTGACTCTACTTAAACCACCTAAATCACCTTTTTCAAAATCTGAATTTTTTTGAAGAAATTTGAAGCTCACCTGATGCCCCTAACGGTGAGAGCCAGTGCTGCCGGTCAAGCCATCAGTTAACTACGGAGGTCCAGCTGCCGAGGGCCAGACTTACATTGGGTGCGGTGAGAGCCCCGGCTAGCGTCTTCATCATAACACGGCAGGTTCAGCGCAGGGCCGGAGTTTATAGTGGTGCGGTGAGGAGTCCCAGGCTGGCGTCCTGTCAATCTATTTACATGGTAAAACAGTCGTGCTGAAGCAGAGTACGGAATGTAGTGGAGTACAACCTCCACCTTCCTCAGGTACACAGTCAAGACCTGGGTTAGGCGGCTTTGCCCCTCGCTTATAGTGCGGACGAAATGAGCTTCACTTGGAAAATACTGGGTGGCTTTTAACGCTCCTGTTTCCACCCATGGTGCCCTTTTATCCCCCTATGGGCATACTTGTTTCCCTCATTTTACTCAACGTGGCTGATAAATTGTCTCTATTGTTTCATGTTCTCTGTCCGTGCTCCAATCACTGTCCAGTGTCCTACGTTATAACCTACAGAATCTGTGTTCAAGTCTTCTTACCTCCCTTGTAAAATTCAGAGGAAAATTTTTTAAAAAACCACTATTTTGTACAATGCAAGTTTTTTTAGTAGTTTAATTCTGAGAAAACACATTTTTTAAATAGGATCGAATCCCACCAATGTCTTTGTTTCTCTTTTTTAATTGTATAAATTGGTTTTTGTCTCAATCCAGGGATTGCTAGCTATGGTAAAAGATCTTGCAAAAACAAGTCATTTTTGCAATATGTGGTCCATTAACCAGTGTCCTACCTTTCCTGTTTCGACAGCAACCATCACCCCTTGGGGCCACTCTTGACAATTGTGAAGAACAAATACTGTTCTAAACCACATTTGTTTACAATAGGGCCTGTAGTAATCGCTGCATTATCACAAGCAAAATGCCCCCAAAAATTCCAAAACATTACCCATGAGCCCACTATTTTGACATATTTAAGAACAAATGTCTGTTAGAAACAAACATTAATTTAGAATAGACCCGAAGTGGTTTGCTATGCATTTCAAAGCAGCCATGACCCCAAAATTATAAAAATGACTTCTCAGCCACTGTTAAAAATTGTGAGGAAAAATGCACTTAAATCACATTTTCTTTCCAAAGAACCATGATTAATAGCTGTATCTCACAGCAACATGACCTCAAAACCATTACAAATGGCTAAAACTTCTAAAGATAAAGTGAGTATAAAGGAAATATCGGTGTTGCCATGAAACCTTGCTGTCTTTTACAGTCTCCTCCACAGCAAACCAGCAAAATGCAGCTTGTTGGGAAAAGAGAATAGAAAATTGCAGTAAGAAATGATCCATTATAAAAAAAAAAATATTTTCAAGAGAAACCAATTTCTGTTGAAGAGGAATGTGAAGTAGACCGCAACAAATCGTATGACCTCGTCAATTGGGCCACAACATCATCCATAGATCCATTGCCTGATTGCATCTTGATGAAAAGTCAAACGATCCACATTATTCTGTGGAAAGCCGAATATGCGTTTTGTCTGAAATTACTCCGTCCAGCAGTGCTGAAGGTCCGCCAGATATGACGCTGGCTGCTGGGCAAGGACAAAAAACACCTCTATGGCGTGGCGACGAGCTCATTGCATTCGTCCATTTTGGATACCCAGAGTCTATTGGGTCCCGAACTACATACAAAAACATTGGTGTTGAGAACGCTAGATAGTCGTAGACACCATGATCTTAAGAAGGTGCCTCTGTGTGTTTGATGTGTGCCGCAGTAGCATTGCATGGCGTTGGTGGAGTTGGTAAATAACGATTGCCAGAGGTCACCCCATTAAGCTACTGCCAACCCTTCCTTCTGCTGCTGCTGCTGCCTGCAACGGCTACTTGGCACTCTACGCTGTCATCGTCGCTGACGATGTTCCACATGAGACATTTGAAAAAACTAAAAGCCCAGATACGCAACAGAATGTCTCCAGAGTTGAATCACTCACAAGTCTCCATTTCCTCCTGCATTTTACTCCTCTATTTGGGTGGGTGGAAGGAAGTACTGTAGTTTTTTTGTTATTGTACCTGATTATCCAGAGGGTGTGCCACCCAGTAACGTTTTTGTTTCCTTTTGAATGGCCTTAATGCATGCGAGGATCATGGTTTGGGAGGAAATGGACAACCAAGCACTCATTGATTGAGGAGAAGGAGCCTATAATTCCCAAGCCTCTGGGGTCGAGTGCGACCTAAGCAAAACCTCATCATCCTTTAATCGTCTGTTCCTCCCGCCTCAAATTTCGGCCAACCCACAAACCAATGCAGTTACTACTTAAACCGTCTTAATTACACGGACAACCCGAGCACCTCAAAACCCTCCTCCTTCAACCACTCCGTCACATCATCAACACAAGCCCTGTCTATGGCTCAGTTATGATGCACCCTAGGAGCTGAGTGCTGCCGTCCTTGCACTAGCCCTGGTAACCCCGAACCTACTGCCAAATGTGAAGACCGATAAAATTGAGAACTGACCGGTGCCTTGTGGATTCCGACGGAGAGTAAAGGCGCCACGAGTCCGCATCTGTGTCCGTCTCCTCCTCCGTCGCTGGCTTGGACCCTGATGTTTCAGAGTGTCAACGAACGGTTTTCCAGAACTAAGATCACCACAAAGCGTCATGCTGACAAGGGCATGTTTCCGCACTGAACCATTTTGGGTGGCTTCTTCTAAAACTACTGGGCTAAGGAGGTGAGAGCTCTTTCCACACTGCCTCCACTCTCGGTGGCTCAACACCCCTAGGTCCGCACCACTGCATGTCAGGCCATGTGTCACTTCGTACTGCGTAATGGCATTGCGCTGCATCCCGGCAACAATCGCTGGAGCATGTTGGGATGGTGGAATTCCAAACGTGTTGCCACACAACAATGAGGATGGGTTTGACAGGGAGGCAGAGCTGAAGACGCTTTCGGCACAGACGCATCCATGCTTTACGAAGCAGTGTGCGAATGCTCGGAAGTTGCGAACTCATACCTCCGAGCCTTCTTTCAGCAGGCAGACCAGATCCGGGTGAGCGCTTTAGAAATTTCTGGACGGACGAGGTTCATGACATGTGCCCCAGTGCAATGGATGTGCTTCCAGCCTACCATTCTTAAGGGCGGCCAGCAGATTCTTTTCGACCGTTGATCCCGCACACCACCTAGCCAGCACAAGGTTTCTTGTCACCCATCCAGCGCTGGGTCTCGTTGCTTAGGAGCCGACCACAGCTCCTGACCAGTGTGTGTACGTCTCCAATAACAGATTAATTTCAACACGTGCCCTGGTTTCCTCTGGTCCCTGTTATGCCACCAGAGGACCTTGGGGGAAAGAGCCCATGCACCATCCCAGCGGTTTTGAAGAGTCGTGCGCCGAGCCTGAGAGCCACCGTCACCGCCCCCCAGAGAACATCCACACAGCATCAGCCCAGTAGCTGTCCACAGAGATATAGCGGCCTTGGCCTTGCGTTATACTAGTCCATGTGTCGGTGGTGAGATGGGACTTTTCCCCAGGACAACAGATGCAGACAACGCAACTTTGAAATTTTAGATGACATACGTGGCTGGCCAGGGCAGGACGGCCTTTTTCTGTCAAAGAATGCTGCACGGCATCTGGTAATTGGGGCAGGCAAGGGCCAAGATGTGGCGGACACCCATCTGTGACCACCAGACGGAAAGCAACATTTCCAAAGCCAAAAGCCTAGGCAATGCCCGACATCAGCTTTTGCTTTGGGGATGGTTTGGTTTAAAGTGTTTCTTCTTCTACCCAAACCTTGAAGACAAAATACTGGGCTGCTAGACTGGCAGCTTACGGCGTGCAGGTCGTCAAACTGTGCGGGAGGAAAGGGTAGGATGGTCTCTGGAGGTGCTGGTGGTACTCCGGGCGATGATGTGGAGGGCTGAAGCGGGAGGCTAATCCCTGATCACCGACTCTGAGAGACATGGGCAGCTGAGGAACGCTTGGGTGGATGGCGGAGGAGGAGGAGCGAGATACAGAGGGTGTGACAGTGGTTGGAATGCCCGGCGCGGTCTGGCTTTTTTTGGCCAAGTGTTGCCACCAATTCAAACTCATGCATACTCGCTGCATGGTGACTAGACATGTTTGAATGGTGGTTAAAAAAAAACACCTAAGATCTGCTTCAACTAATGCGTTTACGGCAAAGGCAGGCATATGACATCGCTGGGTGTATCAGAGGCTTGCTCAAAGACAGCCCAGTTGAGAGGTCCTGGACCTTTTTGACGGCGATAAGCGAGGACGGGGTTTCCGCAGACCGTGGCTGGGCGGAATCATATCAGCGGAAACTTCTGTGACCCCGCACCTCTCCCCCTTTTTGAGGGGAGACTCGTATTGATCACTAATACCCCCATCGCTCCCTCCGCCTCCATTGACACAAGCGCGCCCGCAAGCAAATTCTGCGGAAAAGACCACGATGGATCCCGCATGTCGTCATCATCATCATCAACACAGGTGACTTTCGTCTCCTGACATTCTGCATCCAGGAGCTGTGGGCTACAAGCAAGAGGGAATGCAAAGGCTTTGCCCGACCTCCCCCAGGATTTTGGCCGATTGACCGTCTTCCCTTCTCCCTCCTCTGATGGCATCAGTAACTGGGCATCAGAGCAGAGAAAATCATCCTCTTTGGTTGTCCTACTTGATCTTTTAACATGCCTTCTGACGCCAACCGCATTTTGTCATTCAAAGATGTCTTCAGAAAAAGGATTAAATCCACAGTGGTTGGTACACGAGTTGACCTTTGGGCTGCTTCATGTTGGACGGATGCGTATGATGCTGATGGACACATTTGTGGCCGGACTATGGGAGTACAGGAGGTAAGACTGCTGGGATGCGTTTGCTTAACCACTGAAGAACAGATTGGCGACTCTGTTCGTATACTGAGATTCACAGGGCCCGTGACCCATCATCGATGACAGTGCCTGACGGTCCTGCAACCGTCAATCCGCTGGCTTTCTTGTTGTCACAGCCCTGGCGCGCGTGGCGTGCCTCCTTTCTGTCGAAACCTCTACCGTCCATTGTCCTAACCCCCCCGTTCTTTGCTGCGCGCTTACGCGCACCTACATTTCGCGTCCATGTTCAGAGAAAGATAATAATTTAGAGATGGTATTGAAGAGTTCTCTGGAACCGTCTCTTATTAAAAGTGCGTGGCAAATTCACAGCTTGCGAGTCTCTCTCTCTCCTATCAAATGCAAAACAAAAGAGAGCTGCGCGCGATCTAACTGCGCGCGTGGAGTGTGCGCGAGCTGCGGTCAAACAAAACTCTGGCGCTGGTGCAAAAGTAGCGAAAAAACACGTCTCTGGCGCGCGAGACTATATCGAGATAATAAAAGTGACGAGAGAGAGATGCCCCTATATCAACCGTGGTGACTACACAATTGATGGATTAAAATTTAACTGCAAGGTGGCTCATCAAAAAAGCTGGACGGGTCAAAAGTGAAAAAAACCCCCTATCTGAAATGTAACGGAAAATAAAAGGTTTTTTTTGGCCCCACAATTCACCTGGGGTGACTACACAATTGCTGGTTAAAATTTAACGCAAGAACCTCTAAAACAAAGCTGACGGGCAAAATTGAAAAAGACACCTATCTAAATTATCTGATAACAAAGTGGAGTTTTGCACCTAAAAATAGCCCTCAGTTATTAAAAAGATTGTATCCAAAAATAAGTTCAGGCTCCCCAAATTTCCCCTAAATATTTCAACATAAACTGTTAATAATAAAGCTAGCAATGCAATGTCTGCAATACAAATCCATATTCTTTAAAGAGCTTGTCTTGTTCGCCCGGGCCCCCCCCCCCCCCCCCCCCCCCCCCCCGCTCCCCCGTGATTTTACGCGGTAATCCCCTTTTTAAAATTCTCGCCCAAATTCCTAAAATCTCAAATCTCTGACAAACGAGTTAAAAGGTCACAGCTAAAAGTAAGCTGTCTCTGTGAACAAATAGAAAAATTTCGCTGACTTTTGCACGGGGCAGAGCGCACGTCCTACTTTTGAGATACTGACACACACGATCATAAAAAAGGAAGGCTTTTTCTTTTAAAACGAGGTCTGTGTTTTTCCCCACCCAAAATCCAACCATACCATCCCATCAGACGTCCACAAAACACTAAACCCTGCTCTATTCGTAAGCGATTTGCGGGGCCGCCAAAATGCAGAAAGCAGAAAATGGGCGAAAAATTAATAGATTATGCACAGATTTTAACCTAAATTATCGCGTGATCTAAAAAATCCGATCAACGAAATACCGGCCGATTTCAACTTTGCCCCGAAAAAATCGCTAAACACAAATTAAGACATTCGGGAACCAATTTTTAAAAACGCTTTGTATTGGAGTATTAAAAAATATATCAAGCAATTGCATAGTCTAGTCCCATATGAAAAGAAAAAAAAAAGGATAACACAGTTAAAGAGGTTTTCCAACGCTTTTAATCCCTTAAAGGGGGTAACTTTCATTAAATGGTCTCAGAAAAAGGGGGACATTTAAAACAAGAACTTTGAAATTTAGATATAAATTAGCAAAGCGTTTTGTATTCACATTTTCCTTATCTCTGTTCTGTTTACAACAATCCTCGGGGTCGGACCCTCCCCCTTTGCATTTCACAGCTGAAGCTAATTTACATTCTGTCAGGCCCCCGGTCGGCGGTTTTTTTTTCCGGAGTTGCATTCCCCCTTTTTCAGTCAAAATAAGGACTGGCACTTTTCACTCGCACACCGAAGAAACAGAAAAACACTGCAGGGTTCTATAATCAAAAAACAGCACAATTGTGTTCAATCCTGCCTCTCCTGCAAAAGGGAGTTTGTTCGTTCATAAAACTGGATTCAACTGAACAAAACCCACTGTGAGAGGAGAAAGACAATGCTCATCTAGATTGAATGCAGCCGTGGTATGTAACAGCCTTACAAAAAAAACTGAAGGGAGAGCACAATGACATGTGGGCTCAGAATGGGGGGGGGGGGGGAGTCTCGAGAGCCAGCATGAACAGTGAAGAGGGATGATTCACCCAGCTGGGGGGGGAAGAAACACCCCGCTTTCTAGGGGGTTGAAAGCTGAGAGCAGTAAAATCAGCCAAATTAAAGAACATAATCCCCTTTAATTTCAGGTGAGCCCAAACGGGTTTTGAATTACTTTTTTCCCCTTCTACCCTACCAATTAGTTTCTCTTTTCCAAATGGGTACAAAACTTTCTCACGGGAGGGTGAAGAAATACCCCACACAACTGTCTGGGGATAATCTGCTTTTTTATCAGAAAAATTACAGCTTCAACCTTTGGTATGTATCAAAATCACGTGATTTGGAGTTGGGTGTTGCAACAAAGTGAAACACAGAGCAGGGTTTGCATCTGGAAGTATGCAATGTCATTGTACTCTTTTTGTATCACCAAAATAGGAAATTTTTTTAAGGGCCCTTTTCCTTTTTGCTGTAAGCAACGCTTCTGATCCAACAAACTTTTTGGAAAATATCTGATGAACTAAAATAAGGGAAAAAGAGCATTTAAAAAACAATATCTGGGGACTTTTATAAAAAATTTAAAAATAGAACAGATTATAATTTTTCCATTAAATCATCAACTTGACATTAAACCCAAAATTTACAACATGTAAACCCTAATTCCATAAGGACCATGGGGCGCCTCACTTGCGATGGATTTGGCTGATTACTACAGCTGACACCTGTAGCAAAGATTGGTTACCATGACAGCTGGAAGCCTAATGATTGCTTCCAGCTGGCCAGAAGCGCTTCTATTATTCCATGCATCAGGTACAAAATAATAGAATAGCCATCTTGGTACATCTCTTTGCATTATCTATTCCTGCATGTTAAACTAAAAAAAAGTTTTAAAAGTATAAAAAAAATTAAAAAGTATTAAAAAAAAAATTGTTACCTAAAAAATAAAATAAAAATGTATACATAATTGGTATAGCCAAGTCCATAAAAGTCTGAGCTATTAAAATATTACAACATTTGTTCCATATGCTGAAAACCATAGAAGAAAAAAAATGTAAACCCCCAAATAGTTTTTTTTTGGTCCCCTAAGAATGGAATAAAAAGTGATTAAAAAAAATTGTATGTATCTCAACATGGTACCAATAACAACTACACTTCAGGCCACAAAAAAATTCACCATCACTGAGGTACATAGGCGGAAAAAAAAAGTTACTGGTTGCACAACATGGCACTGCAGCGCAAAGTTAAGAGAAAGAGAATGATTTTATTTTCTTAAAAGTACTTAAACATAAAAAACACAACATATGTGGCATCACAGGAATTTCTTCGACCTGCAAAATACAGATAATGCATCATTCATATCAGAGTAAATGCCATAAAAACACAATCCCCGCAAACATGGCATAAGTATGTTATTTCACGTTTTACCCCACTTAGAATTTTTCTTCCTTTTCCCAGTACATTCTGTGGTATGGCAATAGCACCATTAAAAAGTACATCTTGTCCCTCAAAAAAACAAGCCCTCATGTGACTATGTTAATGCAAAAATAAAAAGTTTTGGCTTTTGGAAAGCGGGGAGAAATAAAAATTAAAAACCTCCCTTCCACCTCCCACTGTACTAAAATAGAAAAGTAACCCATTCTTACCTCTCCCATCACCACCTTTCAAGAGTTGCCAGAGCTTCAATGTTTCCCCCAGGTCTTGCATAGAAGATGTTGCATTCATGGATCACATGATACTTCAGCCAATCACTGATCTCTGTGGTCACATGCTGTACATGTCTGCACATGACTGCCGAGGAGAGGGACTGGTTGCAGCATCATGTGCTCCATGAATATGATTTAATCAGTAAGGGACTGGAAGAACACTGGAGTCCTGGCACTGCTGGGGGGTAAAAATCGGTTAGTTTTCTATTTTAGCACATTGGGGAGTGGTGGTAGGGTGATTTTTCAAAGTTTTGTAAAAAACCTTTAAATGAAAAATGTTTGAAGAAATAAATAAATAAAAAACATAAAAACCACAAGAAAACAATAAAAACATTACAGAATTATTTTTTGTTGTCCATATAGTCTTACTTTAAACAAAACAAAATTGTGACATAAAAACTGTATTTTATTTTTTTTAAAGTGGCCATTATGATTTATGGGTCTAAAATGGGGTCTGTGAAAAAGAGGTGTATGCTGCAAAAGTGTATTGTCTGTAAAAATGGATGGCAAATTCTGGGGCCATGCTGGTCGGCAAAAGCTTTAGCTACTCCACCTAGACCAGTCTTCAATAATCTACTGGAGTCGTATTAATTGACGGGTTGTTAGATCAGCACTCGACACTCCTGTAAAACTCTGTCATGCAAGGAATCCTTCTCTGTTCAGTATCAGTTTGTAATGTTTCTCTTTTCGCCTCCTTGTATCTTGGCCCTTTACTTCTCATAAAAATCACTGACCTTATTAAAGGGGTTTTATCATAAAGGCATTTCATGCCTGATTTGTCCCGCTTCAGCCTTCATTGTATTTTGAACTGCATACCATGTGACCTAGCAGGCTTGACATCACAATGCCTTTCCCGACAGTATGCTTACTCTAGTGAAACAAAGGTCTGTTAATGTTAAGAACTCTGAGTAGCTAAAATGTAGCTGAGTGGTTAGCACTTCAGCCTTTCAGCATAGGGGTCCTAGGTTTGAATCCCTGCAGAAACCACAAAAATGTGATTTTTTTTTTCTCTCAATGAACATACCTGATTGTGGTTACTTTTTATTTATTGCAGTTTAACTAATTACTAAGGAGTACAGAGGACAAGAGTAGAATGACAGCACCTGGGCTTGAAAACTCGCTCAGCAGTGAGTGTGTGTGATTAATGATCACACACAGTAGCTGACAGTAGCTGCCTGAAAGGAGAGTGCCTCCAAGACTGAGACACATCACTAGTTGTATCTCTCATCACTTGTAGTTATAGAGACGAGCTGTACACTATGGATCAGTTAGCAGCTAAACAAAAATAGTACAGAATTTTTAATAATGATGAATGGTGAAAATGTTCATTATTTAATTTGCAAACTTCCCACGACAATATATTACTTTGTGGAAAAACTCCTTTAATATGGTCATGTGTGGAGAGGTATCTGCCTCCTAAAAGGTCAGCCCATTCATCCTTGCTGCTGGCATACAACAGCTTTTTCTATTCTGTGTTATATGGGCAATATCTTCCCCTTCCCTGCTTTCACACAGCGCAGTTTTGGTGCAGTTTTAACTGCGCTCCAATTAAACTGCTTTTATTACCAGCAAGCTTTTTGAACTTATCTAAGCTGTTTGGAAAGTGACTAATCAATTGTTGTACTTGTAAGAGTGCTTTCACACAGCGCAGTTTTGATGCAGTTTTAACTGCGCTCCAGTTAAGCTGCCTTTTTTACCAGCAAGCTTCTTTCAGTTATCTAAATTATTCAGAAAGGTGTTTCAAGTAAGTAATAAATTACTGTATTTGAAGTCTGGTGGATTACAAACACACTAATTGATTACCCACTTTCCAAACAGTTTAGATAAGTGAAAGAAGCTTGATGTCAATAAAGGAAGTTTAATTGGAGCTCAGATAAAACTGCACCAAAACTGCACTGTGTGAAAGCATCCGAATCTACAAGACTTCAAACACAGTAATTGATTACTTACTTGAAACACCTTTCTGAACAATTTAGACAACTGAAACAAGCTTGCTGGTAATAAAGGCAGTTTAATTGGAGCGCAGTTAAAACTGCACCAAAGCTGCACTGTGTGAAAGCACCCTTTGTGTTGCTGGTAACTATTCCATTGATCAGGTGAGCTTTGTGTAGTCAGTTTACAAACTACAGTCTTCCCACAACGTAAAATATTAATTGGTTGCGGATTGACCATTGTATGTTAAAACCATAACTCTGTGGAAAACAGGTAATTGGCTATGAAGCCTCGAAATGTAACCCAACATAATGCACAATTAAAACAAGGAAATGAAGCACGTAACTAATACAGATAAAGCAAGTCCTTATATACACTACTCACAAAAAGTTTGGAATATTACCATTAGAAATATTAGTTAGAAAGTTAGAAATATACCATTTCTTAACTTTAGAATGCACATGTTCAACTGTTCAATATTTCAGTACTTTTTACACAACTTGCTGATCTCTAACACGGAGCTTAATGTCAAAATTCACAACAGGTGCTTGATCCCTAAATTGCCCTGAATTTAGGGGATTAATATGAATTGGAATTTAAACAGTGCTTCTCATCATGCTGTTCACATTTTGCAACCAAAAAAACAAAATAAGAGCCAGCTCACCTGAACGTTACAGGCTATTCTCACCCTTTATTAATGCATCAAACATCCATAAAATGAGGAGGCATTGCGGCAAAAAATACCCTGTTTACCCTAAAATAAGACATCCCCCGAAAATAAGACCTAATGCATTTTCTTTATGCAATTCAGAGTTTGGCTGGTTATGCAGATGTTTGTGATAACATGACTACAGTATATTAATACATGTTGATTTTTTGTTCAACAATAAATGTGAATTCTTGTTCATGGAAAAAAAAAGAAACTCCCTGAAAATAAGTCTTAGCTCGTCTTTAGGAGCAAAAATTAATATAAGACACTTTCTTATTTTAAGGGAAACAGGGTATGTGTGGAGACACAAACTCACTGACGCTTTTATGGCACTATGTGCCCCTAATCATAGCAGAGTAAAACATAAGCTCTCCTAGTTGGAGATAATAATTGGTTAAAATGAGCAAAAATAGTTTGGTGGAAATAATGAGAAAATATGTTAAATGTAAAAAAAAAAATTCTCCTTATTTCCACCATACCATTATATCTGCGTCCTGTATTTTCCGTTGTTTTAATCTTACCTTGTTTGTTCTTACTATACCAGTGTGGTCATGACTGTGGTGCACACTTTTTTGTTCAACTTTGAAATGTCTACAAACCTTGTCAGCCAGAGAACTTGTGAATTTTTTTTCATTATCAGTTTCTGTTTTTTTTTTCTTCTTTGATGTATATCCATAACGAATGTGCATTATTTAATATTGTACTTCTTTCTCTGGGGGCCAAGCCATTGAGCATGCCTGAAGTTTGTCCTTTCAGTATTGGACTATTATCTCTATTTACCTAGGAGAGCTTATGTTTTACTCTAATATAATTAAGGATACATTGTGCCAGAAACGTGTCAGCGAGTTTGTGTCGCTCTACATATTTTTACCGCAATGCCTCCTCATCATTTTATGGATGTTTGATGCATTAATAAAAAAGTGATTTTATCTTAAACTTTTTTCCATGCTGGTCACATTTTTCCATCGTGAGACCAAGACAACACCTTGCAATTGATCAACAGTACCTCGCCATTGCAAGGCTTCAAGCAGGATGTTCTCTGATGGAAGTGGTCACTGAGTTTAAAGTGTCACAGAGTGTCATCAGCAGTTTGCAACATAGAGACTGAAAGAGTCACAGAAAAGCGAATGGTGGATGCTGCACAGCTCCAGGAAGGTTTAAGAGACATGAGAGACAACCAAGTGTCACACCAGATCATTCGTAACCATTAACACCAGCGTGGTTTGAATGCTAGACAATCGGCAAGGGTACTTGACCGGTACTCGACCTGGCTGATGCATAGCAATCTCCTTGACATCTCCAGCATCTTTGGCGGCCATAATTTCTGCTCAGAATGATTCAACGTTCATCACTGAACAGCACTGAAGACTACTGGTCTCTCATCCAGCTTAGATGCTCCTTGGCCCATGCAAGATGGTGATGCCTGTGCTTGGTGGTGTGGTCTGGTCATGTACCCTTGCCGGTTGTCTACATTGCAGATCACGCTGATGTTTATGGTTACAAAAGGTCTGATATGACACCTGGGTACCTCTCACTTCCCTTAAATGTGCTGGGAGTTGTGTAGCATTGATCATCTGGCTCGGCAGGGCATAGTTTACAATGAAGCAGTCATCAGTGTTTGATGGAGCCAAAGGACGTCCACTTCTTTGCCTTTCTGTGACTCTTTCAGTCTCTCTGTATCTCTGTTGCAACCTACTGATGACACTCTGTGACACTCTAAGCTCAGCGGTCACTTCTGTCTGAGAGCATCCTGCTTAAAGCTTCTCAATGGTGAGGCACTGTTGATAAACTGTAGGGTGTTGTTTTTGTGCAAAAAACAGAGGTAGCAGATTATATTTCAACATAGTATCAAAATTTATTAAAAAGTCTCAGAAATACGAAACTCCAAATAGTTACAAATGTGTTACTTGCAGTTATGTTGGCTCACGTCCATAGAAAGCGGCATCCATATGATACATCACAAAATCATGTTGCTGAAAGCATAGCGTGGCTTTTCCATTAGGAGTGAACTGATCATGCAGGCGGGCATACTGCGGGCGCACACAAAGTTTCGGGAGAGACCTCACCCTTTCAGCAACATGATTTTGTGATGTATCACATGGATGCCGCTTTCTATGGACGTGAGCCAACATAACTGCAAGTAACAAATTTGTAACTATTTGGCGTTTCGTATTTCTGAGACTTTTTAATAAATTTTTATACTATGTTGAAATATAATCTGCTACCTTTTTTTGCTCACTGAAGGGAGATTGAGGAGCCTCCGTGTAGCAGCACCTGATATATGTGGCTATAATTTTATTCTACTACCAAGTTATTATGTAAGGGTGTTGTTTTTGTCTCATGGTGTCAAAATGTGAATAGCATGATGAGGAGGATTCAAATTGATCCCCTAAATTTATTGGGCAATTCAGGGATCAAACACCTGTTGTGAATGTTGCTCTTTGTTAAAAGATAGCAAATTGTGCAAAAAGTACTGAAACTCTGAACAGTTGGACATGTGCATTCTAAAACTAAGAGATGGTTTCATTTAGTTCATTTTAAAACATTTCAAGTAATTTTGTTCACCCTGAAATTCCAACCAAAGCGAAACATCCCTAACTTCTTTTGAGCAGTGTATGTACCATTATTCATTTATATAATGTCATTATATTCCAAAGTATTCTAACCCTAAAGTAAGAGGGGTTTTGCCACAGAGTAAAATTGATGTGGGAAGCTTGC
The DNA here is from genome assembly GCA_025379985.1 of Phyllomedusa bahiana. Lineage (NCBI taxonomy): Eukaryota > Metazoa > Chordata > Amphibia > Anura > Hylidae > Phyllomedusa > Phyllomedusa bahiana. The sequence continues at coordinate 29,970 of JAODAL010038613.1, forward strand.
AAATTAAATAATAAACATTTTCATCATTATTAAAAATTCTGTACCATTTTTGTTTTAGCTGCTATCTTAGTGATCGATAATGTACAGCTTGCCTTCAGGGGATACAACCAGTGATGAGAGCTACTCAGTCTCACCTGGTCAGACATCACCTCTTCTCTTAGACAGCTACTGTCAGTCTCTTCCCTGTCTAGAAATCACAGACACTCACTCATTGATGCTGTCATTCTACTCCTGTCCTCTGTCCTCCTTAGTAGTTGGTCAAACAGTGCAAATAAATAAAAAAAAAAGAAACCTCAATCAGGTATGTACATTGAGACAAAAAAAAATCACATGTTTGGCTCCTGCAGAGATTTGAACTTAGGACCTCTATGCTGAAAGGCAGAAGCATTAACCACTCAGCTGTATTGTAGCTCTTCACAGCTCTTTACATGAGCACACTGTGGAGAAAGGCATGGTGATGTCAGGCCTGCTGGATGTTCATTGCAAAAAGGCAATGATGACAAACACAAGGAAGGCAGATAGCCCCTGATCGTACTCTTGGAAATAGTATGATCCTCGGGACCACGGATGGCAGTTTCCAGGGAAGCTAAGGATGCATAGGTACCAGGCTGACAATCCGTGGACACAGAATGATCTGGGCCAGCAGACAAGAACACAGGCTCAGGGACAGTGAACCAGGCAGGATGGCACAAAAGATTCTGAAACAGGCAACATGGCACATAATGGGAACAGGAGATTCTGAACTAGGCATGATGGCACACAGTGGGCACAGCAGATCCAAACGAGGCATGATAGCACACAGTGGGCACAGCAGACTCCAAAGCAGGTAGAATGGCACATAGCAGGCACAGCAGACTCTGAACGAGGTGAGATGGCACACAGCGGGCACAGGAGCTTCTGAACAAGGCAGGAGGGCACACAGCAAGCACAGAAAAATCTGAACGTGGCAGCATGGTACACTGTGGGCACAGCAAACTCCAAAACAAACAGGATGGCACACAATAGGCACAGGAGAGCAGAGGCAGGCAAAGCAGAGGCAAGATACCTCGCTGATTTTGACAAGTGGGTCATCTCACTATTTGTTTCACAAAGCCACAGACAGCTTCAGATTCACCTTTCCTGGCTAGTCTGTGGGTGGTTCTACAGCATTAATTGTTATATCATCCCTGATATTCCTAGCTGCACCTGTAAGAGGGACATTGCTAACAGAAGGATGTAAAAAAATACTCCAGAAGACTGCAGAGCTTTAAAGGGTTAAAACTTGTCAGTAACATAGATAAACAAGCTCCTGTGCTGGAGATAAAACTCAGCAGGCAGTGACATCACCATGGTCATACAGGGCAGCTCGAACAATGAGAGCAGAGAGAAATGGTCAGGAACCTAAAAAAAAACTGTACAAAAGCAGTAGATAAAATCTATTCTATCTTCTAAACAAAGAAAAATCAAAACATCAATGCATTTGGTAATAGTCTTTATCTACTTTATTGTCAATGTGTTTAAAGCTAATAATTATGGCGAGAAAACCGCTTTAACTAAGGTTAGAGAGGTTGTCCACCTCCCATTTTTAAACTAAATTTAAACTAAATCATATAAAGACTGACAGAGAGGACTGTGAGAGCATTGGTGGAATGAGCCTCTGGGCAGGGGGTGAGTATTTATTTATTTTTTTTTTTACAGCCTCAGCTACATAGTTTTTAAAAAAGGTGAAAATTACTTTAAATTCACTACCCTAACCCTGTATCTAAATCCCCAGGCCAAGAAAAAGCCGTCTTGTTGGTGCCCTCAATACCCGAGGCACATGCTTCAGTAAGATCATGAGCTATGCCCCTGCAATTACATACCCTTAATCCAAATAATCATAATATATATTGCATCCAAAGACACTGGCAATGCAACAATGACAATGTATCCATTTCCAGCACATTATCACGAGTAAGCAGGGCTGGGAAGAAGCCTCTTCATGGTCCATGTCTCCATATTCTCTTCATTTGTATCATTCCAAACCCAGACCGAATGCACTTTCTGCTGCATGTGAAGATTCTGCCCCCTAATAAATGATAAACATAAACCTTCACAGCCAATTGCTTGCCATAGAGAAGCTCGGCTGTAAGTGCTTGTATCATTTGAGGCAATTACATGTTGGCTTCTGGTACAATAAGACTATGTAAACAAACCTCAAACAAACAATGTTACTCTCGAATGAAATGGTTAGTAAATGCTCAGCCAAGTATCTCTCGCAGAATTGTTACTCCCACACAAACAGCTATAAAACATAAACAGCTGAATAAATTGCCCATCTGCTGCTATAAGTCAAAAATACAATTCAAGCCTACTGTAACACAAGGCAAATACAATAATGTTAAAATCTATAGCTGGGGACATGATGAAGTATCTCAGATGGCTACCCTCTCTGCTATGGCCTGGGAACTGCACATGATCTGCCACTTAACTGTAACTGGGCATATAAATCAATAACCGGCTAGTTTTAACCTCTCTTGGCCTGGATGATTTAAACTTAAAGTATTTTTTTTTAGTTACTCATGATGTTTCCATATATCATAATGTTATAATATCCCAATAAAGTCTCAAGTTACTATACATAATTAACTAACCAACTTATAATTTGTAGCAATAATAGTAGTAGTAATACTAGTGGGTTTAATAATAGTAGTGGTGTGCGGTTGTTAAAGGACCACTAAAGTTTTATTTTTGTTGTTTGTTTTTTTTCTTTTTTTTTTTTTTTGCTTTAATTCATTAGACAATGCTTCTAGGTACACAGTAGTGCCATTCGTTTTGCTTACCTGCAGCTGAATACAGGAGTTCTCACTGCTGCAACTGAGCCATGTGACCTGCACTTTGAGGTTCTGAAACACAACATGGTTGTGTGACCAGGAAGTGTCTCGCTCTATGCATTCCTATGGGATGTTCAAAGTCAGTCTCATAGAAATGCATAAAGAAACAGTCTTCCTGTGAGCATTGAAAGCACAGTGTCTTTCACCTAATCAGAGTGGAGGTCATGTGACCTAACAGAGACTTTTACATTAGCCTGAAATCCTGTATGCAATTGCAGGTAAGCAAAGTTACTGGTACTACTGTGTATGTAAAAGCAATTTCTAATGAACTAAAGAAAAAAAAAGACAGCAACTGAAGTGGTCCTTTAAGTTCATCCCCTTCTACCCACTCCAACCAGAAGCTGTCACTCTAGTGTTCAACAACAGCTACAGTCAGCAGGAAGACAGAGAAGGGGGAAGCAAGTCAAGTGTTGGGTATAGTACAGTTCAGTTGGTGCCTAAAAGAGAAAAGATAAAGAGTGCTAATACCACTATACTCTTGTGAGAGCACATAAAAGGAAAAAGTAACTGCATACCTAGAGGTACAGAGAGAACTACCCTTGCAGGGGTGGGGGGATGTGTGATACTGCGGGATAAGGTAGGACAACTAGTGTTAAAGCTGCAGTGAAAATCGGACCCTGGGCACACAAGTTGGCTGGCCAGCCAAATCTGAGCATCACAGTTTTTGAAAATAAGGTCAGAAGAGAGATCTAATGCTGGACAGTTCTCTGGAATTTGTCGAGACCATGCCCTCTTGAGACCAGGGCCCCCAGACCTGAGGGAGAGAATGTGTACTGTCAGTCTGGTGCCGCTGAGTGAGGCAGTGAAGCATCAACAGAAGACAAGTATGAATCAAACCGACAATTCTCAACACTCCAATTTCAGTAGGATGCCGGCTCACTATAAGGACTATGCTCTGCAGACTTTGGTTTTTGGGGCGGCAACCCTTAAACCCAGGGTGAATGTAAGGTTGTCAAGTTTACCCCCAACTCCAACCAGCAGGTGATGTTCTAGTTTTCAACCAAAGCATGAGGAAGAGAGAGAAGGGTTTAAAGCTTTAAACAAATGATGCTTTTGCACCGAGCACACATATAGCAAATTATGTGACAAGTCCCCTTTCCAGATTTTTTCCACTTGCGGCACATTACTGATCACACAACTAGACCAGATTCCAAGATGAAAGACACATTTACATTTTTGTTAAACATAATCATCATAGACCACAGTGCTCAATGCCGCTGCTGTTCACTACAGGGATATTAACTAATTAGGAAGCAACAAACAGAAGGTAGAATTTAGCATCCCGATTGTGACAGTGACGTAAAAGAGCACTCTATAAAGTCCAACGCCCCATATAGTACTTGCTTGTGTTGCTCAGGCTCCAACTTTTAATTTCCATCTTTTTTTGCCCACACTTTCCAGTGTCATCCTTTTCTTCCAGTCCCCTCAATATTTCATATTAGGTGAGCCATAGTGATGATTGTTTTTGACACAGGCACTGACTGACTGGACCGTGAAATGACAGTCTATCATTCAGTCAGTGTTGGACTGGGGAGGCTGGAGCCCACCTGTAGAGTTGATTCTTGGGCCCCACCATTATAGTTCATTCTTGGGACCCACAAGCGAAGTTGATTCTTGGCCCACCTTATAGCTGCTGCACATACTGCACATGATTATTGCACTCTGCCTCTCTGCCAATAAAAATAGCTCGAGACATACTCAGTGGCCCACCTTGCCTAGGGATCCACCAGGGGAATCCAGTCTACACAACATTTAGGATCAGTGCTTTTATCCGGTCTTAGTCTTAGTTATTAGAATTAATTTACTGTTGGTAGACTATTCAGTATGGTGAGGGTTGTAGTATCCAACAACTCACATATTTTCTGAATGGCCGCTCTATTGACCTAAATTCTCTTGGGGTGCCCACAGTAAATTGAATTGGTACAGTACTAAGTCAGTAATGATGCATGTATTTAAAAAAAAACAAATTCCCCTTGCAGATTGCTTCCACAGAACTGTGCATATACTCAAATCTTAGATTATGTTTTCATTAATGATTGACTATAAACTGCACATATACGTCTGAATGGCATCAGAAAATCTCTAAATGTTTACTGAACCTTCAAGAGGCCAAACATAGTCTATCCTATTCTGACCCACAAATGAAACATGTACAGATGTAAAACAAACCAAACGTACATTATATTTAATTTGTTGGGTAGGCTGCCGAGGGGTGAGATTATAGATATCTGTTTATAGGTAATTTAGTAGTAACAGTAACTGGTATAGTTCAATATGTAAAAAAAAATAATCACAGAAAAATATTTTTTTCTAATAGAAGTGATTAACAAACCTTGAATAAGAACCCTTTCAAAAAATCTTATCATAAAGGATAATCTTTAATAACTATACACATAAATTACAATTAATTTTAGGTGTAAACAGTGCCTTAGGCTTCATACTCATCATGATTCCTATTCACGTTTAACATATGCGCCTAGAAAAAGAGTCTATGATGGATGCCTAACCATGGCATCTGTCACCTATAGACTAATATAGGATCTGTGTACAAGATACATTGTGGACTTTTTAATGATGTGCCCATTAACTGAATGCCATTGTAACCCATGGGTGATGAATGTCATTTAAAGGGATTTTGTCATCTCAGATATTCATGGCATATTGATAGGATATGCCATCAACATCAGATGGGTGTGAGTACTACCTCTGGGACCCATACCCATCTCCAGTATGAGCACCCTAACTCCCCCTTCTGAATGGCCATGCTTGTGTGGTCAATCTTAATTCTTTTCTGCATACAGTCAAATGGTTGCATTTGGGTGTACTCAGGACATAAATGGAGAATAACCACACAAACGCGGCCACTTCTCCATTCAGAATAGGGAATTTCAGAGGCTGTTCTGGAGAAAGGTGCAGGTTCCACCTCTGGAAGAAAGCACAGGAAAGGAGAAAAAAACTCAGGAAAATCAGAAGGAAGAGTCAGTCTGTGGATACCTAGGGAACAGAGAGAGCTATGTGCCCCCTCCAGAAAGAGACCAGAAAAACTGACTCAAAACAGGCACCCAAGGTAAATACATGGAGATACTGGCACTGGAGAGGAAAGGGAATTTGCTTGAGATCATGTCAGAAGTACCTCCGTGTCCCTATGAAGACTAGGAGATGCAAAAGACTGTGGACCAAGCCCTAAGTTACTGGTTTAACATTTCAAAGTTTACCTTGAACATCCAATAAATCTTTATAAATCCCAGGGTTTCTTCTTGTATGCACCATTACACAAATTATTACATATAACAAAGGCTTATTGGTAGAGAGCTGAACTCTATAGTACCCTCTATTGGATGTGGCAATTTAAATGTGACAAGGATTCAAGCCATTGCCATTTTGTTTATCTGCATACAACTATTTCAGGCTGTTGCCCCTCATCAGTGCAGAGCAGAACTTAGTGGCTGGCTAGGTGAAAGGCTTGAGTGTGGCTCAGAAGGGGTAATGTATCTTATTGGAGCTAATGAGCACCATGTCGGTGTGTGAGGATTGAATTGGCTTATTACAAGCATACTGCAAAAAAGGTATGGGATAGCATACTGGACTATGTTATTCCATCCAGCAGAGGCCAGTAAATAACATGAAGTTAAATATATACTGTATATTTTTCACATAGCAGCCTATAGGTAGTATGTACCATGATATCTGTCACAGATATTAGTTTAATGGCTGAATCATGCACTTTTTTAAATAGCTTTTCACGTATCCAGTTGCAGTCTGTTGTAATAAGAACTCCCATTGAAATGAAGAGGGAGTGACCATGCAAGCGTAGCCATATCTGTGTTCAGAATAGGGAGTTTTGGGAGTCTCCTGTTCTGAACATAGGTGCTGGTCCCAGAGGGGACACCTGCACTTATCTGACATTGATGGCAAGTCCTATCGATATGTCCGCTTTGTCTGTGGTGGCACACCCCCTTTAAGTAATCAAAAACACTTTGTCCACAGAATGGAAAGTAACTACATGTAATTGTGGCAGACAGGGGAACTCTAAGTGCTTGTTCACACTCCATGTGAACAAGCGCTTTGTGATCGTTTGGGGATGAAAAAGCGGACCCCAAGAGGATCTAAAAATTTAGCAGTGAGTTATCACTGCCGGCTATTGGAGGATGTAGCGGCGTTCGGATGAGGATCGCCACGGTGTTTCAAAAAGCGCACCCGGGTCTGTTTGAAAAGAATTCCCTGCGTCTTCTAATAGCGAGCAGTGATAATCTCATGCAAATTGTTAGATCGTTTGGGGCCCACTCTGTGGGGCCCCAAGATGGATCTAAAAGGCTTGTAACACGGAGTGAAAACTCTGTGTGAACAAGCCCTAATCCATGCATGCTCTTCGCTTCCTTTCAAATCATGCACACTGCACAAAATTTTTTCATTTTTTTTTTGTTACGTTTCACTGTACAAGGGGCCCCTAATGTTATTTAGGGTATGTTCACATTTTGTAAAGAAAAAGGGATTTAAAAAGTCCTCGTAAACAATCCAGACATACCCAAAGTGTGGTGGTTGTTTGGGGTCCGTTTTTGTAAAAGCAAAAATGAATTATGTTTTAAATAGGGTGTCTGCTATATAAAACAAATCAAGAATTGACATGTCATGTTAATTCTTTGAACGGATCTGAGTCGTATCCAAAAGACGCATGTAAAACACGACTCGACGTTCATACATCTGAATGCTGATATGTGTTTTATATTGAAAGTAATGTAAATCACACTGCACATTGTCAGATGCGTGTTTGGTTCCGTTTTGGGTCATTTAAAAAACGCTGTGTGGACATACTCTTAAACGACTGACTCTTCCTCCAGATTTTCCTGAGTTTTCTTTCTTCCTGTGTTCCCCCAGTCAGGGGTTGTACTTAAGCTTCTGGACCCTAGGCAAAAGTAAGGGGCTCCCAGTTACCTGTCCATTGACAATGCTGTAGTAAAAGGGTTTAGGGGCCCCCCTCAGGTGAAGGGCCCCGTAGCCTGTCCCTCTGCCCCCCTACATTACGCCCCCTTTTGGCTCCCATGCTGAAGGGAAATGGCAACTTACTGACATATACTGGCCAGACAGATGCTGAAGGGACTTTCCCTTTTTGCCCTCTTTTGCCAAATGGATAGTTTTTGAACCATTTTAACATGTGCATTAGGAGCCTTCCTAGCATATGTACCAAACATAAACACAAAATATCATGACATTAGACTCTTAGCTTTCCCTCTCATAGTCTTTATATTGTATCTGTAGGTTTGTCTTTGCGCTTTTTCCCCCATTTTGGCAACCCAAAAGGGGCTTGGAAGGAAGGGTTTGGGATGCTGTGTTACAGTTAATGTTTTACTAGGATGGGGAATTGATTCAACGAAGTGGAATTCGTTTTGGAATTTAGGAAAAAATTCGGTCTAAAAGAAGTCGAAATTTGGGTATTTGGGTGAACGAAGTGTGCTTTTCATTGATAAAATGGCTGCGAGCACTGGCGTTACATGGGCAAAAACTTGGAGGGAAAAAGGGTAGCCTGCATGCAGTGCAAGATGAACCCAAAAGAGCGGCGGGTTCTGTGAGTACCGCACTATAAGTCCGGGGGGGACGCTGGGAGCTCACACTCGACACTGTACTGATCAGGGAAGGGGCTGCTGCGCTGAAGCTCTTACTGAAGAACTGTTTTTTTTACAGCGTTTTTGTGGGGTGTTCGCTTTTTCAGAGATGTTCCCTTTAAAGTTCTATTTTTCCCGTAGCCTTTTTACAAGCAAAAGGTTAAAAATTTTTTTTTTTTCAAAAAAAATTTAAAACAAAAATTTTTTATTTTTTGGGGCAATTTTCATAGGGGTTACTTAAGCTTGTTTTTACGTGGGTGAATCCAAAAACCCTCTTTTTCACCGCCAAAATATATAAATTTTTCCTGTAGCCCAATTCCAACAAAGGTTTAAATTACAATTTTTCTCTTTTTGTGTAGGTAAAAAAACCGGATTGTAACAAACCCCACAAAACTAGTAGTTTGTGGTGGCTCAATTTTTGGCGCAATTTACATCCGGGGTTAATTAACTTGTTTTTCAGCTGTGGGGATCCCGAAACCTTTTTCAACCAAAATTTAATTTTTTTTACCAAATTTAAAGCAAAGGTTAATACAATTTTATCTCTTGTTGTGTAGGTAAAAAACATGGCATTGTAACATCGA
>JAODAL010038614.1:0-38996 GCA_025379985.1 Phyllomedusa bahiana
CCAACTAATAGCTCAACACTAATCATAAGAATTATCAGTAATGCTACTTATATCATCATCCTTACGACATGTCCCCATGGCACAGAGCAAATACCGGTCAGATTATCTGATCGGGATTTGCTCTGTTTTGGAGCCGTGCACACGGCCGCAGGGGGACGGCTTTTCTACGCGGTTTGAGAAAAGTCATTCCCCCTTCACATTGTCAAGTTGATGATTTAAGGAAAAATATCAAAATCTGTTTTATCCTTACATTCTTATTAAGCTCATCAGATAGTTTGTTTAAACTGCTTTTACTGCTATACATCCTTATCGAAGTATCAGATATCTTTCACACAGCTTTACTTGGAACGGATGCAGTGTCTGCTTCAGCGAGAAGTTATATCGAGAAACCAAAGAAATTCCTCTTTCGGACGATATAGAGACAAGTTCAGGAATGTGTTTTATCAACTAATGCCTAGCAACCTTATGTAGATACAGGAGACTATGAGGTTTCAGCAACAGCCAATTAGCCAATGACAGAATAATCATGTGATTCAGAGTTATATCGAACTGTAACTTGCTGTGATTTAAGCAGATTTATGCCCCAGACTGACCGTGTGGGTTGTTTCTCTCATAGCTCTTGGGCTGTCGACAGCTTTAATACCTCAATTTGGAAGGGGATGTCAATTGCATGAGGGGTATAAAGAAAAGATAACTCTACCCCTATTTTCCTTAACTTGACAATATCACAGGCTATTAGTGTCGCTCTCCTGACTTTATGTTCACAGGCTCTTATGTGGTTTGTTGCAGAACTTGCAGCATCATGTGAAGATGTATTCGTTTGTTATCAGAAGAATTATCAGTGATGCTACATATATCATCATCCTTAGGACATGTCCCCACGGCACAGAGCAAATACTGGTCGGATTATCTGTATTTGCTCTGTTTTGGAGCCGTACACAGGGCCACAGGGAGACGGCTTTTCTGCACGGTTTGTGGATTCAAGCCGTCCATCTTTGCATCGACCTGGTCATGTTCCGCCCATAAACCGAGCGGAAAAATGAACATGTTATATGTTTTTCGGACCGCCGGTGGTCTAAAGAAACGTCCAGCGGAAAATCCATGCAGTGGGGACCGCTGCATGGATTTTCCATAGATGTCCGTAATAAAGTTTGTCAGCCGGTTTACAGACGACTTTCAAAACCGAAAACAGTCTGTGAAGCCGGCTGAAAAACCTGCCGTGGGAACAGCGTCTAAATCAGCGTCAATACTTCGTCTGAAAAGTGCTTTAGGCTACATATACACAGCATTTGTTAAAATGACATTCAAATCCGACAGCATTGTAACAAATGCTGAACCACGTCTGCACCGCAGTGTTTGGCACAGATTTGCGCTAATACCGCGGTTGGCCTTCAGATTTGCCGTCAGGCTGTATAATTGAATGTACAGGAATCCGACGTAATCTGGTGAAAAAAAAAATGTTGCATATTCTGTCCGGTTTCAAAACCAACTGAAAAAAAGTCCTTGCTGTATGGACTTCAGCAAGGATTTTTCATTGCAGTCTATGCAGCACAGTGTACCGGTGGATTCAAAATACTGAATCTGCCAAAAATCCGACGTTAAGGCTGTGCTGTGTAGACATAGACTAATGCAGCACTTTTCAGACAAGGTTTTGCAGTGCTGTTTCAGACGAGGTTTTGATCAAATTTTCAACAAGGTTTTCGATGAGGTTTCCCAACACACTAATTTAGGCGCATCAAATATGCTAGCAGTGATATGCTATGCGCCTAAGTTAGGCCTATCAATTATACTATGCAAGATATATCAGATGCCAGATTTTTTACAGGTTCTTTCATTCAGGCGCACTATACACTCATTTAATGCACCTTAAAACTGGCGCAGCGGCACCTCTTTTCTGACATGTCGCTCTTAATTTTTATTTGTTTTACTTTTTTTTTTACTTTATTACTTAGTCCCCCTAGGGTATCTGACCAATAGGGGGCACAAATCCTTGTCCTATATACAACAGTAGTATTGTACTGCTGTACAGTATATAGGAATTTCACTCATTTCCTACTACACCCTGCCTATAGCAGGGTGTAATAGGTGTAGATATATGGCAGCTGCAGAAGCCTGAATAAGGCTTCTGCTGCCTAGGCAACCAATTATCCCCCTTCAATTACATTGCAAGAGGGTCAACGGAGGGAGGAACGGTGAGCAGCACCATTCTTCATTCAGCTAGATGCTAAAAGTGCATCTAAAGTGTTAACAGCAGGGATGGAGCCGACTCCCTCCCTGCTGTTAGCGGGGTCTGCCGGTTGTACTGATCAGCTACCAGCCGGTGCTGTATGGTACTATCTTGAGCTGGCAGGAGACTGGAGTGGGGTGATACTGCAGGAAGCCGGCGGCGGGGTTTAACTTTTTCCCGCAGCATCACCCCACTCCAGCCTTCTGCCACCCTGACAGTACTTTGGAGTATAAGATGCACCCCCATTTTCCCCCATAATTTTTGGGGCGAAAAGTGCATCTTATCCGAAAAATACAGTATATACTGGGCTTACTCAGTAAGTCTGCTAGTTAGGGGCCGTTTACATGGCACAGGACAAATACCGGTTGGTTTATCCGACCGGTATTTGTACTGTTTTTGGGCCGTGCATGCAGCCGCAGGGGGCGACTTTTCTCCGTGTTTAGCGGAGAAAAGCCCTCCCCCTTCACATAGACATGTTCTTCTGCCACCTGAAAACGGGACGGAAGAATGAACAAGTTCTATGTTTTTCGGGCCGCCGGCGGTCTGAAAAACCGCCAGGCGGAAAACCCGTGCAGTGGGGACTGCTGCGTGGGTTTTCCATAGAGCCCCGTTTAAAAAGTTTTCACCCGGTTTGCAAATGGTTTTCAAAACCGTCTGAAAAACCGGGTGAAAACCCGTGCCGTGGAGACAAGGCCATAGGCAACGGATACTGGCTGATTTTTACAGCTGCCACCTGCTGCTAACAGCAGGGATTGGAACCAACTTTATTCCATGCTGTTAAACCCTGTAGACCCTACTCCCATGATGAGATCATGGGATACCAATTGGTTACCATGGCAGCTGAAAGAATAATGAAAGCTTTTATAATAACATTTGTATTACTTAGTGGCTAAGGGAGGAAGTAACAGAATCACCATCTTGGTACACCCTTATGTGGTATTTACAGTATATAATGCAGTAGGGTGTACAGGTGGTAGAACCCCATAGGTGTCCAGTACTCTAGGAGGACTAAATGTAAATGTAAAGTGAACATCAAAATATTTTAAAAGTATAAAAAATACTAAGAACGACATGTATGTAACTTCGCGCCAACAGTTCAATTCTAAATAGATATTAAGGAGCATATAATATGACAGTATGAATAAAAGTGTTATGCACCAAACTTTGTATGACAGTTTCACATCAAACTTTGCCGCATTCAAAAGTGTCGTGTCTAGTGCAGACTATGTCAAGTTTGGGAGTATGACTGTTCATACATCTATAGAACATGGCAGTAACATTTTTTGATGCAAAACACGCCAAAAAAATGGCACAGGTGCATTCATACATGTGGCCCCAAATGTTCAGATCACCCCTTTTTGCCATTTTACAAATAAAAAAAATTAAAAAGTTAAACATTATTGGTATCACCGCGTCTTTAAAAGTCCCGTCTACTAAAACATAAAATCAGGTATCCTGTACGCTAAACACCGTAGCAAAAAAAAAACATTCCAAACTGCAAAGTTGCGTTTTTTTGGTCATTCCATGTGCCTTAAAAATTGGAATAATAAGTGATCTATCCCAAAATGGTACCAATAAAAAATACACTTCAGCCCACAAAAACTACACCATCACTGAGGTCCAACAAAAAACTAAAAAATTATTGGTCGCAGAAAATGGCACTGCAGTGCAAAGTTGAGATATAGAAAATGTGTGTATTTTTTTAAAATTTTTAAAAATGAAATAACACACATATTTTTTTCACTGGAAGAATCAAGTTGCAGAAACAATTAATGCATTATTTAAAAAGGTGAATGGAAAAAAATATTTTCTTTTCACAATTTCCCTCCCTTCTTTTTTTGGGGGTTCCCAAAATTCTTTTTTTAAGTCAATGGCACCTTTTAAAAAGTATACCTTGCCCACAAAAAAAAAAGCTTGTCTTGGGGGTGGAAAAATAAAAAAAAAGACCCAAAAAAACTTTGTGGGGCAGGAAGGGCTTTAACTTCCTGAGAAGATGATCTTTGGCAGTAAAACTTTATTTTTTTCATCAATAACTTCGTTCTTTTTTTCCATAAACCCATTTTTTTTAAAATGACCAAATGGAGGAGGAGGGGATTGATTGACGGAAACGGGTGCCTTCCCTTTTTACATGACCACCCTCTTTTGACAAAGCCACACCCCCTTTTCTATTGTGTAACCCCTTGGGGGGAAAGTGAAAAGGGATGGGGTACCCTTCATTTTTGGAAATTGGATCTGTAAACAGCATAAAAGTGGGAAAACACCACATCAGTCAGCTTTCCCTTTGAGCTGAGTTACAATGGGGTCCCTGTGCCCAAAGTGATCCCCGGGAACATTTAGTGTTTCCCTGGCACCACCACTATTTAAAGAGCAACCCCTAGCCAGTAAAAAAAAAAAGTCCTCGTTGTATAAAGGGGTTTCCCTGCTAATAGCCTTGGGTTAAAACCCAAGAAACATTGTAAACTTGTGATTGTTTCCCCCCTTTTCAGCCAAATGTGTTTTTAGGTATATCGTAAAGGGCCATTTTTGGGGCTTTTTTTCGGATTTTTTGCCTGGCTTTTAAAATTTGTTAGGTGGAAAACCTCGCCCAAAACTATTAATCCCTCATGAAAAACCTCTTCTGAGAAGAGTTTTTCAGGCGAGGATTTAATTATTTTTTGGGCGCTGAAAAAATCAGCATTCAAACAGGTAAAAAAAACCCGTGGGACATCCCAAATGGGCAGAAAAATCCAAAAAGCTACTGTGTGATCTTTCACCCTGAGGTGCGCAAAAAAAGTATATAAAAAGTCAAAGTTTTTTAAAAAGAAAAAATACGAGGTATATAATGCCCTTTGGGCAAGGGGCATTTATACCGTACGTTTTCTATTTCTTTTTAAGTATGAATTAAACTTTGAAGTTTTTATATACATTTTTTCACACTTTCGGTTGTACTAGATCACAAAGTAGCTTTTTGGATTGTTTATCTATGCCCTCCTGCCTAAAACCGGCTTGGTATATACGATAATTAACGAACTGGTGAGCTGTATCTTCTTTTTTTCTTCTGTGATTTACCCCAATAGGCACGCCCAAGAGTGTATTCTAAAAGTTACCAGTACTTGATATGGCCGGTACAAATAAAATACCAGCACTGGCCCGCTGGAAGTAAAACTGTCCCTGACAGTGGTTTACCAGATTAGTGGCAAACCTACCATAGCAGGAGATTTACCAACTCTTCAGGGAATCTCCCTGACTATCAGGGAGAGTTGGTAAGTATGTGGCTGGGGGAGGAAATGGTCAGAAAGGATCTACATATGAATAAGTACTTCTTAACCAGTTCCTGACCAGGCCGTTTCCCCCCTTTCTGACCAAGCACATTTTCCTTTTTATTAGTACACACAGGTTTGAACATTATAGCGCTTTTTGCACTTGGTTATTGTGCCAATTTTTTACCGTTCTTCTGTGATACATCAGGCTTTATTTATATGTAATTTTTACTGTATTTACTACAGAGCTGATCTGGGTCTGTTAAGCAGCAGCATCTGTATCTACAAAGCCCTGGTGGTCATGTGATCCCTGAAGCCAGGAAGCTGGAAGCCGATAGTCTGTATATTCAGTGATTGGGAAGGCAGGGACAGTAATAAACCATCCCTGTCTTGTCAGTGGAAAGCTGTCTTGGGCAACATGTATGAGTGGGGCTGTGTCAGTTTTCTGGTGTACTTTGAGCCAAAAAGAATGTATGAACAGGTGCACTCCAACCTTTGGCACGATAAGACCCTTTGTAAGGCGCCAATGACACTAGTGGGCCAAAGATTTGTTGCATTCTGGAGGCGTCGCACCACATTCATAGAATTAGACATATTTATGATTCTTTGATGCCAAATCAAATTAAAGGTGGTGCCTGAGCCAGACTTGTCGTTTTGGCACTACAATGTGCCTGTATGTATGAGCTGCAGAAGAACAGGTTCATACATTCTGGTGCATTATACATTGCCTTAAAGCTATTTAGAACTGGCCTGTAGTGACAGGATTCATACATGTCGCCCTTAGGCCATGTCCCCACAGTCCAGTTTTTCAGCCGGTTCTCGGTTTTGAAAACCCGCTGCAAACCAGCTGAAAAACTTTTACATGGACCATAATGGAAAATCCATGCAGTGGTCCCCACTGCACAGATTTTCCACCCAGCGGTTTTCAGACCGCCGGCGGTCCGAAATACATAGAACATTCTTCTGTCCGGTTTTCAGATGGAATATGAACGTGCCTATGTGAAGGGGGAGGGCTTTTCTCCGCAAACCACGGAGAAAAGCCGTCCCCGGCGGCCGTGTGCGCGGCCCATTAGTGTTCCAGGATGTCTGTGCAGAGATATGCAGTTGTCGCCCTGACTTATATAGTCAGCAAACGGTCAGCAATAGGTTAAGGCACAAATAAAAAAACTGAAAAAAGTTAGTCACGCTGTAGATAAATTACCTGTTAGTTATTGGATCAGCTTCAGTAGTTAAAGAGAATATGTCGCCAATTTTTTTTTTTTTCTTATTAAATCAAGACCCTGATCAATCTTCTTTTTCCTCTCAGTCGTTTTTTTATTTCCTGATTGTATATTTCTCTATTCCGCCATCTATATATGTTTGTGGGGAAGACATTCTTGCTTGCACTGCTTCAACAGCAGTCAGAGAGATGCTTTACAGCAGCTTCATGCACATAGGATTCTTAAGACAGTTTCTGTCCCATAGACGTCTATAGGAAAGTTTTCACTGTGAAAGGAGGGGAGAGAGGGAGCTGTGACATCTCCTCTTGTGACTGGTGGATTCTGTGTTATCTGTACACAATGGTGTCTCCTTTCAGTTTGATCCTGCTTTTACTGATAATGAGCAGACAACTGAAAGCTCTCTAAACAGAACAGGAAGTGTCAGACGATTATTTGGCCTAGTGGCCAAAGTGAAAACTGCATGACTTAAGAATTATTAAAAAAATATTGAAAGTGATATGGAAAATTAAAAAAAACATAACCAAAAATTCCTACAAAATGTGTTTAACATAAAAATGTGAGTTAAACATTAAGTCATTTTTTGTGACACATTCCCTTTAAAAGAAAAAAAGATGTCTTACTGGAAACAGGACTGACCGTCAATCTTTGATGACTCCACCTTTGTTGATGTCCTCACATTTATTGATCATACATTTATGGCTTATTTTGGTGACAGAATAAGCATGTTAATAATGTTGCGATGCTAGACAAGATGCAACCAAAGCTAGTCTTTCTATATTCAGTTTGAGGTGGGCTAAACATACTGCTAGTGAAGTAATATGTCTAAGGCGAGAAGTGGTCCGTACCTGCTTAGCGTTTTACATACACTATTCCGTTTGAATAAATTAGATGTATCCCACTTGAGCAATGTCCTCGTTATTCCATTTATCTATCTCGGTCATCAACAAAGATTGACTGGCAGTCTTATCCTTGGCATGAAGTGATTCTTCTTTAGCTAGAGAAGCTGATCCAATAACCAAGTGGTAATTCATCTATGGTGAGATTAACTATTTACACAGAAGAGTGAAGAAATCAGGCGATACCTTTTTCAGGCTAACTGAGTATATTTGATGGTGAGCTTTCGAGATAACGAGCTCCCTTCTTTAGACATGATGTTATACAAGAACTGAAAAACCGGCAATTTACAGTTCTTGTATAACACCATGTCTGAAGAAGGGAGCTAGTACTCTCGAAAGCTCACCATCAAATGTACTCAGTTAGCCTGAAAAAGGTATCGCCTGATTTCTTCACTCTTCTACTATTTTCGATGGCTAACACGGTACAACATTATACTGTTTACAAAGAAGTAAGCATTCATATGTGCCTCCCCCCTCCGACCATTGCTTCCCCTGAGAGAATCAATGTTCTTACGTTCCAGCCTTAAGTTTTAGCCTGGTGTTAACATAAAGGTATTGTTGACTCTACACAATAATAAAATTCTTTGGGGGCTTATCTATTGAATTTTACATCAATATCTCTGTGCTTATGTGTTTGCAGCTTAGCCGATAACGTGCATGTAATATTTGATCTTCCTGAGCTTCCTGATTTGAAGTCGTGTTTTGCAGCAATGCTATAAAATGTTCTGCCTGAATTTGAGAATCGCCATTTTCCTGCCCGTCTCTACCGTCTGTAATCCTTCCAGTAATAAATATGTCTTCTGTTTTGTCTTTTTTGTTTCTCCTCTGCATTCACACTCCAGCTCTGGCTCTTCCTGTCTCTTGCTGGCTACCATTTTCAGACGCATACATCAATTTTCAATTATCACTACATTAAAACGGAATTCATGAAGGGCCCTGTGCATTTCTCACAGAAGCTTTATCCTGTGAATAAAAAATGAAGCTTTATCCTCTCTTAGGGTTTCTTTACACTCAGAGGATTTTATAGATATGCATATCAAAAATCTAACTATCAGGAAGAGATCTGCTACCAAAACACTTGTGCTCGCTGGAACAGAGCGATGCCGTGTGAAGAAAACACATTTATTATGCAGATTGTCGCTCCAATTAAAAAATAAAAACGATACCTGCATCAAGAAAATGAAAAGCAGGAAAGCTAAAGAGAGAGATGGATAAAATAGGAAATAACGCATTGAGAATTCCATCTAAAATGAAATCATTGCTGATGAACAGAAGCCATGTTTTTCTCGGAATGGGTTCACACTTCATTTTTGGCTCTTTAGCAGGTATCCGTTGAGATACTGTGAAAAACAACATCCTAGCATAAACCACAGTGTAGCCATAGGAAACAATAGAACAGATGTAGTCTTATTTGGACAAAGCTATGTTTGCTCTATTTGCCAAACAAACGTGCCTTATGTGCCGGACACGAAAGCTCGGTAGACCACACTGTTGTGTTCGGCACATAAAGCGTGTACCATACTGTATAGGGAAATATAGGGTTTTATGTCAGATTTTAAATGAATCCAATAGAGAAAACTGTGTCCTATTCAATAGACAGTAATGTTGTGCTTCAGATTCAAATCGATGTTAAAGGGGTTGTCTCACTACAAGGATGGCTTTTTATGTTAAAGATCTTGCAAAAACAAGTCACTTTGCAATATATGTTCATTAACAGTGTCCTACCTATTCCTAGATATCCCCTCTTGTATGGGCTACATCAGCTTCTCAGATCGCTATAGCTACAGACCTGTTTGATCTGTCATGATAGGCTGTCAGCATTGATTGCTATAGCTACAGACCTGGCTTCTACTGCAGCCTAGTAGAAGCCAGTAAACAAGCCCCTGAATTCAAAATGAAACCAGGAAAACAGGACTGAGGTGAGATGACACAATGTAGTGAGACAGCCCCTTTAAATTTGACCCATAGCTAAGCAATTCAGGTCTGGCCTCTCCACATTGTCCTATGTATCCTCCTTCTCTCCCCCACAGTCCTCATTAATATGTGAAATGGCGGTCAGGTTCTGTTTAGAATCCAGCTGGCATTCTGTCATCTTTGGGATGGGTTTGTGTGATGATTCTGACCGTGGTTTGCGGATACGCCCATCCTCCATAGGTATTGAACTGCACACTTTCCGCCCAAAAACCAAGCAGGCGATTGTGCATGTTCCAAGTTTTTCAGAAAACCAGGGCTTAAAAGCGACCCGACTGAAAATCCGTTCAGTGTAGACTTCTGAATGGATTTTATAATAAAGTCTATGGGCATGGTTTCTTGACGGTTTTCAGACTATTTCTAAATCCACAAATCATCTGAAAATCGGACCAAGAAACCGTGCCATGTGGACGGACCCTTAGGCCCCGTTCACACGGCGGTTTTGGCCGCGGGTTTCGCCGCGGCTCTCGCCGTGATCCCACGGCCAAAACCTCGTCGAACCAGGCCGCAAACTCGCGGCTCCCGACGCGGGTTTCCGGCGCGGGCGCTGGGCGTGGTCTCAGCGCGGGTGGGGCGTGGTTTGGGGTGTGGCTTGCGGCGAATGTTTGCCCCCATGCAAATTAATAGCAGGGGGCAAACCGCGGCGCGAGCCGCGGCCCAGCTGTGCACCACCTGCGACGCCCGTGCCAGCACCGTGCAGCCGCCGCGCAGAGCACTCCCTGTCAAGAATTGACAGGAGAGTTCTGCACACGCGCGGGTTTGGCCGCGGCGTATGAATATTAACGCGGTTTCCCATAGGAAACCATGTTAATAAACTAGGTGCGATTTGGCTACGGTTTTGGCCATAACCGCGGCCAAATCCGTCGTGTGAACATGCCCTTAGAGGAGCTTAATCAAAACAGCTAAACAAAAGAATGTGTCTTCTGCCTGTAGCAACTATTCAGAGCTCAGCTTTTATTTCTTGAGCTATTCTGGAAAAGGAAAGACTGAACTCTGGTCATTATG
The DNA here is from genome assembly GCA_025379985.1 of Phyllomedusa bahiana. Classification (NCBI taxonomy): domain Eukaryota; kingdom Metazoa; phylum Chordata; class Amphibia; order Anura; family Hylidae; genus Phyllomedusa; species Phyllomedusa bahiana. Next base: position 10,559 of record JAODAL010038614.1, read on the forward strand.
AGTGCAGTCTTCCCGATCATCTAGTGTTTCATTTCTCTCCTGATTCCATTTACACAAGCAGTATTTAGCTGGTTTTGTCTCAGCACAAGGTACTTACAGTGTTTGGTTTGGTACATATGCAACCTGTGCTCTCCTCTTCAGCCCTTTGCCAAGTATTTGTAAGGTGTGGGAAGGATAAGGGTTATTTTGGAGCGCATTTTGGCGCGCATTGCGCATTATACGCAGCGAAATGCACACCGCAATTACGGTAATCCATAGCTCTCATAGAGAACTATGGGTTACGCGTCGTTCACCCACGCGTACTATACCATCGTATTGTACGCCGGGGGAGAAAAGTGACATGTCAATTGTTAGCGGCAAATAAGCGCCGCTGACAATGAATTTCTATGGCCGCCCCCTCCTCCGTGCTTTGGATAGACGCACTGATTAGCGCGTCGCTCCAAAACACCTGGCGTATTGCGGCGCGCACCATACACGCCACAATACACCGTGTGAACATACCCTAAGGATGACAGATGTCACACAAGCACTTACATCTGGGTAGTGGGTGTGTGTGGATCATTGGCTTACCGGTGTAGGATTGCTGGGAGGTGGAGTGCACTCATGAAGAAGAAACCACAGAGAAGTCAGCATAGGGTCCTGCAGGCTTTACTCACAATTCTTTCTTTAGAAATCTTTTTCAAACACAGGTCAAATCACAGGTCTCTAACAAAAGTAATAATGAGTAATGCTCACCATGCAGTCCTTAGCAATGGCATGAGTACTTCCAGCTGTAGCTCCCCTCCGTCCGTGATCCTGGCTTCCAGCCAAAGCCCAAAAACACACTCTGAATATAATGTATATGGATCCAGCGGTATACAGTGAAAACAAATCAATTTATTGATGCCAACATGCAGACAGGGTACAGGACAGACAAAGGACCCGAAGTACAGGTCTCTTTTCAGGTCACTTTACAGGTAGACAATAAATATATCAGAGGGTTCTCTACTACTTTAAATATCACTTTACAACATACAAGACTCTTCCTAGGACAGTTCCCTCTTCTGCCCCTTGACAACCCACTTGTCTTGCTGTTCTCTTCGTCCCAGTCCAGTTGTACAAGGTGCTGGCATCTAGTGACAGTCTCTCTGTCCCTACCTCACTTCTACCTTATGTCTCTTTCTCCCCAGTGCTTCACTTCACCACCTGCTGGTGAGCAGAAGACCCCTTTAAATGAAAAGTTATATAATATGATTCTGTATTTAACATCGATAACTACTGAGCTAGAACGGAGTTCAACTGATCTGCTTAACTAATGTCAGGCTCCCTGTTATATTTCCCTGAGTCCCTTCCTCATCCTGATTGACAAAGTCAAATTGACGTGGGAAGTTTGAAAATTAAATAATAAACATTTTCACCATTCATCATTATTAAAAATTCTGAACCGTTTTTATCTTAGCTGCTTCTTTAGTGATCCATTGTTTACAGCTCGTCTCCAGGGGATACGATCAGGGCTGGGAGCTCCTCAGTCCTGGTCGCACATGCTCAGATGTCACCTCTTCTCTCTGGCAGGATCTGAGTGTTCAAACCCCAGGTGCTGTCAATATAATCCTGTCCTTTGGACTAGTTACTAATAAGTCAAACAGTGCAAATAAAAAAAAAGAAACCTCAATCAGGCATGTGCATTGATAAAGAGGAAAAAAAAAAATCCACAGGTTAAGTTCCTGCAGGGATTTAAACCAAGGACTCTTGTGCTGTAAAGCAAAAATGTTACCTCTGAGCTACAATGTAGCTACTTACAGTTCTATACATAAACAGACGTTTCTTTCACTAGAGAGAGGAAAGGCCTGGTGATGTCATCCTGCTGGGTCACATGATATGCAATTCAAACAAATCACACACGTCCCCTTCTGAGCACACAGAGCTGAAGAGCTGGATATAGGAGGTATGAAATGAGAGTGTGGCAAAACCCCTTTAATAAATGTGCATGGTCACGCTGTTGACCCCTTATATACAATATATGCATGATAAATAAACATTTCACACTGTAAATACACATGATATTATAATGTTTGTACGGTGATCTCCCCAAATCCTACATATTCATTGCATACAACGGTTTGCTGAAATTATGACAGAACTGATGCATAATAAGACAGCAGGAATTGTCCTGAGAAGTACAAAATACTAACAAGTGACAAGTACAGAATACAAACTTGGGTTTGTAAAAGGTTGCTTTTTTGGATCATAAGGTTTGCAAACCACATCTAAATAGAAAATGTGTAACAAGCCGATAACTGTACTCGGCTATCTCCACCTGTTCCATAGCCTTTAAATGAAGCATTGACTGCAATAAAGAAGAATGAGGGGCATGACTTCTGCAATTATGCAAGTCCCAGCCGTGGGTCCCCAGTGTTTAGACATGTATCACCTATCCCCTAGTATTGACCAGCCCTTTGCAGAAAGACTGAAGATGGTTCAATAGAGAGCTCTGCTTAGTCTTTACTGCCACCTTGTAAGAGCTTTACTGTATAAACAGGCGGAGAGGCTGTAGGTCAGCAACTATAAAGGTACTTGATAAAGGATACACTCTCGCTACTAGAGGCCTGATGCCTGCTATGCACTTCCCCACTCATGTACAGCTCCTAACCCTTTCAGTTGCTAACTTTCTGACTTAGGGTAGGGCCCAAAGATGCAACAGCTGCATGCGGACTGGCAAACTTCTGCAACTCTTGACAGCCGTGTGCAGGCATGTTTTTTTTTGTTGCATGCTGCTACAGGACACTTGAATCCTATCCATTTGTGCAATTTCTGCCTCTCCACCATACTATTTGGAGACAATGGTAGAATAAGTGTTGACTTTGTTGTAAAAAATATTAGAGGAACTTACACAACATTAGGCAACTGGTTTTGCATACTGACAATGTTCTAATACAAGAATGTATTTCATTAACATAAAAAAAAAATTAACAAACATGACCAATACACTCTAAAAGACTCATGGGAAATGATCTAGGACTCTGCAGTACCCCCTATTGGATGCTCTATTCCCTAAAGCAGAGGTCCCCAACTCAAGGCCCACCAACAGGTCATGTTTTCTGGCTTTCATTAGTATTGCACAGGTGATATAATTATTGTCAGTGCATTCTGTGGGAGATCCTGAAAACATGACCTGTTGGTGGGCCTTGAGGACTGGAGTTGGGGAACACTGCCCTAAAGTTAAATCTGACTCATTGAGCCTTGCAATGTGAATGGGATTAATAATAACCAGATAGTCATCTACAGACAGCTGTTTCTTTTGTTTGCCCTTTATCAGGGCAGAGAAGAGTACTGTGGCTAGGTGAGAGGCTCTAGGTATAGCTCAAAGGGGTAATGTTTCCCATGAGGAAGAGGCACTATGTAAGTGTATGGAGACCTATACACCATTGGTTGCTCCACTGAAATTTTAATATATTCAAAAATGTCTAATGGGAAATGAGCTGGGATGCTGCAGTGCCACCTATTTCATGTAGAATTCCTCAAGTCACATGTGACATGTGTGACCTTGTAATGTGAAAGATATTACTACCAACCGGCTATTCTTCTGCAGACAGCTGTTTCTGAGTGTTTGCCCCTTATCAGTGCAAAGTATAATACCAGTTGCCTAGGCAAGAGCTTATTGATGTAGCATAAAAGGAGTAAGGGCCCTAGATCATTTCCCATGAGCCTTATTGAATATATTAAAATTTCAGTAGAACAACTAAAAGGGCCACATGTATGAACCTGTTTAGGTCTAAAATTCACGTTTTTGCCCATAGGTTCCAATGGGCAAAAGAGTGCGTTTTAGACCTAAACATTTTCATACATGTGGCCCATAGTGTATAACTCTCCACCTACCTATATGAGGAATGTTACCTTTTTCGCACTACATCTAGAGCCTCTCACCTAGCTATCCAGTAGTCTCCTCTCTAATGATGAAGGGCAAACAACCTAAAACAGCTGTCTACAGAAGAATACAGTGGTGGCCAAAAGTATTGGCACCCCTGCAGTTCTGTCAGATAATACTCAGTTTCTTCCTGAAAATGATTGCAATCACAAATTCTTTGGTATTATTATCTTCATTTAATTTGTCTTCAATGGAAAAACACAAAAAGAATTGTCATAAAGACAAATTGGATATAATTCCACACCAAACATAAAAAAGGGGGTGGACAAAAGTATTGGCACTGTTTTAAAAATCACGTGATGCTTCTCTAATTTGTGTAATTAACAGCACCTGTAACTTACCTGTGGCACCTAACAGGTGTTGGCAATAACTAAATCCCACTTGCAGCCAGTTGACATGGATTAAAGTTGCCTCAACCTCTGTCCTGTGTCCTTGTGTGACCACATTGAGCATGGAAAAAAGAAAGAAGACCAAATGACTGTCTCAGGACTTGAGACTCCAAATTGTGAGGAAGCCTGAGCAATCTCAAGGCTACAAGTCCATCTCCAAAGACCTGAATGTTCCTGTGTCTACCGTGCGCAGTGTCATCAAGAAGTGTAAAGCCCATGGCACTGTGGCTACCCTCCCTAGATGTAAAGCCCATGGCACTGTGGCTAACCTCCCTAGATATAAAGCCCATGGCACTGTGGCTAACCTTCCTAGATGTGGACGGAAAAGAAAAATTGACGAGAGATTTCAACGCAAGATTGTGCGGATGGTGGACAAAGAACCTCGACTAACATCCAAACAAGTTCAAGCTGCCCTGCAGTCCGAGGGTACAACAGAGTCAACCCGTACTATCCGTCGGCATCTGAATAAAAAGGGACTGTATAGGAGAATACCCAGGAAGACCCCACTTCTTACCCCGAGACATAAAAAAGCCAGGCTGGAGTTTGCCAAAACGTTTTGGAAGAATGTTCTCTGGTCAGATGAGACAAAAGTAGAGCTTTTTAGGAAAAGGCATCAACATAGAGCTTACAGGAAAAAAAAGAGTCATTCAAAGAAAAGAACATGGTCCCTACAGTCAAACTTGGCGGAGGTTCCCTGATGTTTTGGGGTTGCTTTGCTGCCTCTTGCACTGGACTGCTTGACCGTGTGCATGGCATTATGAAGTCTGAAGACTACCAACCAGCATAAGGTAGGGCCCAGTGTGAGAAAGCTGGGTCTCCCTCAGAGGTCATGGTTCTTCCAGCAGGACAATGACCCAAAACACACTTCAAAAAGCACTAGAAAATGGTTTGATAGAAAGCACTGGAGACTTCTAAATGAGTCCAGACCTGAATCCCATAGAACACCTGTGGAGAGATCTCACAATGGCAGTTCTTCACATCTCAGGGACCTGGAGCAGTTTGCCAAAGAAGAATGGTCTAAAATTCCAGCAGAGCATTGTAAGAAACTCATTGATGGTTACCGGAAGCCGTTGTTCGCAGTTATTTTGGCTAAATGTTGTGCTACCAAGTATTAGGCTGAGGGTGCCAATACTTTTGTCCGGCCCATTTTTGGAGTTTTGTGTGAAATGATCAATGATTTGATATTTGTTTCATTTTCTTTTGTGTTTCTTCATTGCAAGCAAAATAAATGAATATATTAATACCAAAGAATTTGTGATTGCAATCATTTTCAGGAAGAAACTGAGTATTATCTGACAGAATTGCAGGGGTGCCAATACCTTTGGCCACCACTGTATATGGTTGATATTAATCCCATTCACTTCTATATTGAAGTTTCAGTGGAGCAAATAATGGTGTGTAAGTCTCCCTGATAAGGAATGTTGCCCCTTTCGAGCTGCACCTATACAAACACATACCTTTTGTGAAAATGGATGTATCTGAAGGAATTTAATGAACTGCAGCTAAAGTATATTATTTAGGATGGGATTTACTTCCTTACTACACGTCTTAATTATTGATGCAAGCCCCCAGTATTATGCATGATTCATGAGCCATTCCCAGCAGACACCTTAATGTGCTTCCTGAACACAGCTTCATCCATTTTCTAGAACATTTCAGTGGACAGCTATGTTGACATATGCCATTTATAGTTGACAAAGCTATCATTGTGCTCATGCAGTTTAACAATTTCTTCCCTGAAAGGATCTGTAGAACATTGCAGGGTCAACCTACTTAGTTTGTTAGAAAATGCACTTTACGTTCCCTGTCATTTACAGGATAGTATTTCTAAAAAGGACAATAAGATAACTGTAGAGCTAATGTATACTTAACGTTCAAGCTAAAAGCTTATGGTTTTCGCTTGCACTCGATTTGAAGACTTGTGATGACAGTCCAGGATTTCCCATCTGTCATTTTTGTTTCTACACACAGACATCTACTTTAAAAGTTAAAAAAGTTGTATTTTCCTAAACATAACGATTTGTAAGAATGGTGAAAATGGGTCATTGTAGACCGGTGCACAAGTCCCGTTTTCTGGAGATGCACCTCACTGAATATGGTAGCACCTTTAAAGAGTGTTGTGTAACTGCTTTCTACGTGTGCCTTAAAGGGGTTTTGCCAGGACGTGCCTTATCTGCTAAGAAGCAATTGTAAACAAGCCACAGAGCTGAGAGAGAGAGAGAGAGACACAGCCAGAGCACAGAGCCGTGCATAAGGGATCGTGTGAAATGTTCACTCAAATAATCAAACTACAACTAGTGGATTCTGTATACAAAAGACAACACCTTTTCTCCACAGCAGCTTGAAAGCTTCTTCATGTTCCGTGTCATCAGATAAAGCAGGGATCTACTCAGATAATCATACTACAACTAATGGATTCTGTATACAAAACACAACATATTTCTACCCGGTGCCTTGAAAACTTCTTCAGCTCCCTTTCATCAGATAAGAAGTGTTCTCTGCGCAAGCCCGACCAGCAGCTCTTGTCAGGTTGTATCTAATAGAAGCTTTTAAGTAACTAAGGGCAGGTAAGGCAGCCTGTAGCTCTCAGGCTGCAATTTTTTTAATGACATATATTTAGAAAAGTGATTAAATACCCATTTTGGAGGATACCACGTCAACATTACATCGTGGCAAAACGCCTTTAAAGGTAAAAGGGGAAAGGGCTGTGCTTGTGCGAATATAGCTGAGCACACTGACTCAGCTATATTCTGAATTGACAGAGAAAAGAATAGGAAGAACTGTGCCAGCATGACCATCTCCCCTTTCTCTGAGGCTCTACGAGCCGACCTTAGAAAGGGTTTTTGCCAAGGGACAAAACTCATTTAAAGGGGTTTTCTCGCTACAAAGATTAGCTTTAAAATGCAGGGAAAACTCTTAATGAAGACGTTTTACCAAATATACTGCGTTGTTCTTTTTTTTTTGCTTGAGGAACTACAGTGATTTTTTCACCTTCTGTGGGCTCTTTCTTGTTCTCCCAAGTGACCATTGTAACTTTTCTTCCCTGCGGTTTGTCTATTGATTAGCATGGAGTGATGTCAATCACACTGGTCATAGCTGCACCAGAACTTCGGACTGTGAGTGCTTGTTCGCTATTGATTTTCAGACAAAAGTTAGTAATTCATTAATGTTTACTTTAACTCGAAGCTTCCTGGTTCCTGAAGCATGGAGGTTTATCTAATTAGCTGAAATCTGTATACACGGAGCTCATATTAATAGTTAAGGACAGCTTGACAGGAAGTGGACAGAGCAAAGCAGCATTATTTCATTCATGCATTCTATGAAGCTTTGAGATGAGACAACCCTTTTAACTCCCTAACATTCATGTACATCATTATGTTGGGAATGGAGTATAGATCAGTCTCAGGCATTAGCTACAGCTAGTACCTGCATTTAGCATCCAGGACCAGAGATAACTCAGATTTTGTCCAATTAATTACTAAGATGCTGCTCACAGTGTGAAAGCAACATTGAGGCTGTTATAGAGGAGAGGGATTGATTGCCCTCATCCTTCAATCCTTCAACAGGCAAGGTGTCATAGGAGTTTGGTAAGTGTACTATATTCTGTAATACATTAGTAGTGTTAAATATTGTCCAAGTTTTTTTGTCACTATATCTCCCCAAAAAATGAAATAAAAAGTGAATACAAATAATATGAAACCCACAATAGCATAAAAAAACTACACTTCAGCACATGAAAATAATTGGCCCCCATTGAGGTCAAAAGATTTTTTAAAAGTACCGTAATAAAATGTAATGTAAAAGTGAATATTGTCACTTATAGAACATGGTGAACTCCAGAAAATTTGAAAATCATATATACAATTTTTTTTCATTTCCGTTTCACTTTATTGGGTAAATAAATTGTGACATTAATATATTTCTAATTGTTTGTTGTTGAAGATCCATAAAAGCTGCTTGTTTACTTTCCTATAGTTTTCTTACTTGATAACAAGTTAAGTTATACTTTTAGTACTGGTTCAATTGTGTTGGAGTGACGGAAAAATAGTGCAGCATGCTTGCTTGTATTCATGCATGCTGCGCTATTTTTCAGCTGAAATTGCGAATATCGTGGCAGAAACCCAACGAACCCAATTGTAGTCAATGAGGTCCATTGGGCACCATCAATGTCTGTTGAAAAACGCATCTGGTTCCACTACTTTAATGAAGGCCCGGAATGGAACATAAAAAGCAGATGTGAACCAGGCCTTACAGTAGACAAAAAACAACACAATTTGTTCTAATAGAAGAATTAAAGTTTACCATAGCTCTTAGTCTAATTGTGGATTGTTTTTGTCAGTACAAAGTTGTATTTTTAAATGGACTATTTTTGGTTACCGTTTTTTTTGAGTTTAATTTTTCTGGATTTCACCATGTTCTATAAGTGACATTTTAACTTTTCATTATGTTTTATTACTTTAAAAAATAAAAAATATTTTCTGAGATCAAATACTTTTCTCCATCTTTTGACCTCTATGAGGGTCAATTATTTTCATGTGCTGAAGTGTAGTTTTTTTATGCTATTGTGGGTTTCATATTATTTTTAGTCACTTTTTATTTCATTTTTTGGGGAGATATAGTGACAAAAAAAGTAATGTATTACAGAATATAGTACACTTACCAAACTCCTATGACATCTTGCCTTTGGTGGCGTGATGGAGGGGGCTATCACTTGATTATTATTCCACCTAGTGATTGGCAGGCAGGAGATATTTAATTCCCATGATGCAAGTTTTGTGTTTGTTATCATTATAGGCCTTATGGGGCTTGAAATGTGTAAGCACTTTATATGTAACATTTGTAATATTTTATTTTATTTGGAAGCTGAATATTGTTTTCTTTGCTATTTACCTGGTGTGTTGTCCATCGCTCCTGCCGTGCTTTTTTGGTGCATTCCAGTGGGCAGGTGAGCTGGTTTTGCTCTAGCTTTGATGTCATGAATAACGTCCTGTTGTCCCGTTGCTCCTGTCTTGATCCGATTGTCATACATCTCATTTTTTTCTCATCATGAAATTTACTATTTTTGAGATCCATATTCCTTCATACCCTTTGATTAAGGTGCGTAGGCAACTACAACTTAAACAACTCTATGTTATTTTTCTGGGGTCAGAGAATATTTTCTTGCTATAGAACCACCAATTTATTAACCAAGAAGTAAAATGGAAAATATGATGATTGTGTCATACTTTGGGATCTTGTGATTTAGTTTCATAGTTTCATAGATGGTACGGCTAAAAAAAGACAAAGTCGATTCCATCTGGTTCAGCCTGTTGTGCTAAGGTGTTGATCAGAGGAAGGCAAAAACCCCTATGTGGGTAGTAGCCCAATTGTCCTATTTTACGGGAAAAAGTCATTCCTGACTCCAATCTGGCAATCAGAAAAATACATGGATCATTGACCCTCTCCTGTATCTAGTCTCAATAAAGTTGTTTTATTATTACGCACCAGTAATGCATCCAACCCTTTTTTGAAACTGGGTTTATTGTATTCACCATGTCCAGTCACTCTGGCAGTGAATTCCATAGTCTCACTGCTTTACAGTAAGAACTCCCATTTCTTGGTTATGTATGTAAATATTTAGTTACTCAAGAGGTAAACGGATGCCACCACGTGTGCTAGATACAGCCCTGTGTAGAAATAAATCTTGGGAGTGATCTTCTATTTTGACATTTGATGATATCTTAAAAGATTTATTATGTCCCCGAAGCTTCTTTTCTCTATAAACTTATTAAACTAATCTTGCCATTCTTTTGTGTACTGTAGTCACGCAGTCCTTTTTTTATTTTTGTTTGCCCGCAATTTTGTACGGTTATGCTCTACAATGTCTGTCCTGTGCACAATGGTGCCCAATAACTGTACACAATTTTCATGTGTGGTCTAACCAGTGACTTGTATAATGTGGTGAATAATGTTCTCATCATTGTGCTTCTATCGCCACTTTGAATGCACCCAATGTCCTTTTTTGCTTTGGCTGCTGCTGCCGGAAACTGCGCTATGCTACAATTAAAGTTTTTGTCCATCCAGGATTCCCCAAGTCCTCTCCATGTCACTTTTACCAGTGTTTCTTAACCTTTATCATGTAATAGTAATGGATTTCTCTTCACCATGTGGCATAACCCTTGCATTTTCTGTGTTAAACATCATCTGCCATTTCCCTGCCCAGGCTCAATCTTATCAAGATCCCTTGTGTAATAACATATTTATCTCTATTGTGTTGATTACTTTACAGAGCTTGTATCGTCTGCAAAGATCGATTTTCTACTGTGTATTACATGTGTAAGATATTTAATGAAATAATGTTAAAGAGGATCGGGCCCAAAACTGGAACCCTTGTGGTACCCACTAGTAACAGAGATCAGTCTGTAGGTATGTACCGTTTATTTACTACCTTGGTTTTCTATCTGTGAGCCCAGTTACTTACCCACTTGCACACATTTTCCCCAGTCCAAGAATCACTTTTTATTTACAACACTTTTATGTGGACCGTTTCAAATGCTTTAGAAAAATTAGATATATGAAATCCTGGGCCTAACCCGATCCAGTCTAGCAATGACTTCTCATAGATAGCTGTTGATGATTAGTTGACAGTACCGATCCTTCATGAACCCTTGCTGGAACGGTGTTATACATTTTATGTTCAGGTGAGATACTCCAGCGATAGATTCTCTGAGGAAAACTTCAAAACATTTTACCTAAAACAGAGGTTAAGCTTAATGGCATATAGTTTCATGGATCACTTTTGACCCCTTTTTGGAATATTGCCACCACATTTTGCTTTGCGCAATCCTTTGGGAATACCCGTTATTAGACAGTCCTTGAATTTTAAGGATATTGGGGGACTATCTATGGTCTCTTAACTCTCTATTGGACACGTGGGGGTATGCCATATGGACCTAGGGGATTTGTCTATTTTAATCTTACTATGTCGGAGCTGCACTCTTCCTGGGTTAGATAAGAATACTTTTAAGTTGGGGTTTACTAAATCTCTCTGTTCAACAGGAAGGTCATCCTCATCGGTAAATACGGAGTGGAGAAAAAAGTGTTTTAAATAGTTTGCTTTTTTCTCATCGACATATACTGTCTCTCCCTCAGTATTTTTCATGGGCCAACTTTTCCGTTTTAATTATTTTTACTATTTTATAAATTAGTTAAATAAAGATTTTGGGGTTCTGTTTTTTACTTTCTATTGCAATATGTATTTTCGTCTCCAGCTTTGCTTCCTTTATCTTTATTTTACCACACGTTATTTTTTTCTCTATAGCTTCTTTAGTGCCTCTTCACTGCCCTCCTCGTTTTAGTAGCCGTGAAACGCTTTCTTTTTGTTTTTTATTTGCCTCTTTTACTTCCTGTTGATCCACATTGGGTTTTTCATGTTTCTAATGTTGTTTTTATTACTAAGGTATGCTAACTCTCACAGTGGTAGCCTTTGGTTGTTTTTAAATATTTACCATTTATTATTAGTTCTGCCTTATTTAAAAACATTGTCCCCTGTCAATTCGGTTTTTGGGCCTCCTTAAGAAGAATAATTTTAGCATTTCTCTAAAATTCAGTGTTTTTGTGGATCTTGACAAAAATTCTCTATTGTAGGTATTAACGGCAATTTATTATATTATGGTCACTATTCATAGGGGCCCACTCAAACCTGAAACCTTTGTTACCTCTGTAAGGTCTTTTATGATATATGTAGGTCTAGAAGGGCCTTTCCTCTAGTCGGTTCTGCACCATTTGGCAGAGTATTTATATTTAGTATTGGAACAATAATTGTTTCCTTTATGATGAGCTACAAGATTCAGGTTTCCCTATTGATGTATGGATAGTTAAGTCGCCCATTATATTAACCCTCATTATGTTTAGCGTCATCTATTTGACTGGAGGTAAATCTTCCATGGGTTTGTTATATTTGGGGGGCCTATAGCAGACCCTATTAGTTAGGATATTGTCATATGGATACCCCATTGTATATTTACCATAATGATTCCACATGTTCATTACCTGTACTATATCTTACCGCAGTGTTGGCTTCAGACTGGATGTTACATAGAGAACTGACACCTCACCCTTTCGGGTCGTTACGTTCCTTTCTAAATAGACTGTAACACTGTAAGTTAACGCCCAGTTTGTAGCTATCGTTCCAGCCATGTCTCAGTTTTTTTTCCCCCCCCCACGATGTATTTATTTTATTCAGCTATTTAAAAATTCTTGTTAATTAATTTTGTTGGTCAGAATACTGCATTGGTCTGTTCGCATATTTATAGATTTTTCAGTTTTTATTTCCTTCTACCTGTTTTTTTATCTATTGCTACACTACATCCTACTTACACCCCTGTTTTATTCTTTTTACCTGTCTATTCTCATTATCTATCTTGCTTGATAATAATGTGTAGTTAACCCTCTCACCCGTCCACTTAGTTTAATATTCCTCCTAACTTTCTGGCCTTGTTGTCCCCCCATTTCAGCTGCTCCCTCCGTGTTAGGTGCAGACCATCCCTAGCATAGAGTATGTTAGCCAAGACACAGAAGTAAGCCCAGGTCTACCATAAACCCAAATCCCTCTTTCCTTCACCTATTTTTGAGCCAACTTATTAACTTACTCTCTAATCTAGACTGCACTCTTGGTGTGGCTCGTTGGAACAAGGTATTTTTTGAATTATTTACGTGGAGATCCTTGCTCTTGAGCTTATGGCTTAGTCCCTTGAAATCGTTTCTTAAGGGACCACTCACACCGACCTCTTAACTTTGTACATTGGTGCAATGGTGGACCATGACAGCTGGTTTCTCCCCAGCACACCCAGAATTCGTCATACCCCGATCCGCGATTTGTCGAAACCCGCGGCGCACAGAGTATAAAAAACACAATGTTCGACGTTCCCTGGTCTTTGTTTGGCAGATTGCTGTCTGTAGCCCCTAAATATATTGAGTCCCCCAACTAATAGCACCTGTCATCGCTTTACTGCACTCCTTTTCCCCTTCTTACTGGATGCAGACGAGGGGTGGGTCTTGATGCTGCAAATGCTATTTCTGAATTCGAATCCCCTCATCCGCCAAATCTTGGCAAATTTTGTTGGGGTGTAACTGCTTCTAGGACTGCCTCCCTGATCTCTTCCCTTGCCATACTTTTCTTACTGGTTACACCCCGATCTAAGAGCCTTTGTTCCTCACCTCCATGCTAACCACCCTCCCCAGTATCTACACTGCAGAGTGATTGCTCTGTGGGCAAGCAGGGCTCGCTTAAAGTTGGCAATGGATCTCCAGTGTCGCCACTTGCTAATTTTAGTTCAGGATACGGGTTCGTAAATGTGCAGTGTGCACACATATTGTACCAGCAGCTTTGCACCCTCATAATTTGTTGATCAAGGATGGCATACATTGCACAGGTTCGTGAAAATGGTATCCGCATGTTCTATATCATGGAACTCATGGGGATGTTACCAAAAAGTATATGAACTTATTTATAATATATGTAATAAATACTAGTCCCACTCTAAATCTCCAAAATCTAAAGTTCCTCAAATCTCAAGTCTGCCAACTTAATTAGAAAATCAACACTCTTTAAAGAAAACACTTGCAGAATCGTTCACTCGCTTCAACAATATTTGGCTCAGCTTTAACCTTTCCCCATGCTGTTTGGCTGTACTGCATACTCTCTCTGATGCAAAAAAATAATAAAGGAAAAATAATATAAAAAAAAAAATAAATATAATATCAGGAAGTTTTCAGAAAATCCTTATGTCAATGGATTTTTTTTATTGGCCTCAGTGGTATATTCTTTGTTTCAGGAATGTCCTTTCTGGAAGAGCTAGAAGAACACCAACATCAAATACACTATGTAACACAATTTTATTCCTTGGTTTTAAAGGGAACCTGTCACATAGGTTATGCCCCCCTTGCTGAGGTCGCTACAAGTAGTGTAGACCTGCTGTTTTCAGCGCTGTGTCCCTTATTCTGTAAGATGCAGCAGTTTTAGAGTAATTTACCCCTCAAATCTTATTCATGAGCAGGGTTAGCCCCGCCCACCAAAGGCTAGCTTCGCCCACGGACAGTTTATTCACTGTTATCTACCTATTCAAAGTAATAGGTAATCAGTTGAAGTGGGCGGGGCTAGCCTCCGATTGGCCGGGTTTGAAAAAAACTGACTCTCTGAAGGACTCTTCGAATGACTCTTCTGGCTGAAAACTGCAGATTTGAGCATTAAATACACGAAAACTCCAGCATCTTACAGAATAAGAGACACAGTACTGCAAACAGCAGGTCTGACACTAGCTCGTGCTGTCCTCAGCAAGGGGGGCATAATCTATGTGACTGGTTCTCTTTAAATGTTATATTCCAACTGCTCTCATATAAGCTTGATAATAAGAAACATCAACATTCCTCATGAACTTTAATTTTGTGACAATGGTTTATTTTAGTTTTGTATTTATTGAGATAAAACACGAAATTTTGACTCATGCTTGTGTTTTATTACAGAAACAATCAACATTTCACTGTAAAATACGCAATTAGAATTAAACTTGATCAATGTTGTGTATAATAGCTCCAAAATGAGTACATTTTCAGGATTTGTGATTGTATTTTATATCACTTTCACAAATCAGTCCCCAAATATAGTCTCCCATCATGTTCCAGTCATACTGTCCTTGGTAACTGCATGCAAAGTTCTTTACATCCTGGTGAAAGCGCTCACCTTGCTCCTCTGAATAAGCTCCTATGTTATCTTTGAATTGATCAAGATGGGCGTCAAGGATATGGACTTTGAGTGATATCCTGCAGCCCATTGCAGCATAGTTCTTTATCAGACTCTGTACCAGCTGTGCATAGTTTTCATCCTTGTGATTGCCTAGGAAGCTGTGAACCACTGCGACAAAACTGTTCCAAGCCACTTTCTACTTCTTATTCAGCCTTTTGTGAATTCGCTGCACTTGGATCTTCTTGATTTGTGGTCCAACAAAGACAACAGCTTTGACCTGTGTCTCAGGCAGCTTAGGGAAAAGATATTGGAGCTACTTGAAAGCTGTTAACTCCTTATCGAGAGCCGTTACAAATTGCTTTATGAGCCCTATCTTGATGTGTAGTGGTGGCTTCAGCACCTTGCGGTGGTTCACCAGTGGTTTCCACTCTATGTTGCTTATTCCCCACAGAAAACTCTGTTCGTTGAGGCCAGTCCTGACTGAGAAGGTGCTCCTGAGTGCCCCGGCTGTCCAAAAGTCAACAGACATAGCAAAATGTGTCTGCCACATGTATGCAACCTCTTGATGCCAATTTAAATTAACTGTAGCTATGTACACAAGTTCACTTACTCAGCAGAACAGCAAATGAAATGGTTAGTCTAAGATAACTGTACTTATTCTGCTATGTACACTCCTGGACAGGTCAAGAAAATTCTAGATAATTCTGGACAGTTTTAGAAAATTCTTGATAGTTCTCACAGTTCCAGAATCTTCTCGAAGTCTATATTTAGCACTGAGTATTTTGTGAATATTCTTAAAAATATATAAATTTCAAAATATCATTGGGCTGACCACAAAAGCAAAGTTTTTGGGGAATTATAACCTTTTTCTATTCATTTAGGCACAAAGATTTAGGAAAACACACTTAACACCTGGAAACAAAAGCCCTGTGCACTCTATTTTTAACCAGGTGCACTCCAATATCAGACGCATTATAGAGCGCTCGTGGCACTTTGTAATGCAACTGAGATCGGGGGTGTGCTGGAGGTGCGTCGCACTACAACTGGACGAAGCTACACATTTATAGCTTCAGTATGGAAAATCCAGGCACATTACTGCTGGAACAGGTAGAGCACTTTAAAAGTCTGAAGTGTCACTTAGTAGCTAGAAAGTGCTAAATCTATGACACGCAGTAGAACAGGTTCATAGATTCACGCGCATTCTACGCTACTAATGCGCGCAAGAAATGGCGTCTAAGCGCCAAAATATATACATGTAAACTGTTCACAACCGGTGTGTATCGATTATACTGAAAGACAAACAGAAAAATGTTGCTACCTTAGAAAAAAACTTTCAAAACTACTGTAGGATAACTATTTAAAATCATATTCTCTGTCATGATTTAAATACAACTGTGTTACCGAAACGAAAGATCCAGGTACACAGTGTAAAACAGTGTCAAACTCCATCGTGTGCATATTGCATGCTTCACCTCTTTGAAGCCCCAAAAAGACTGATGTTGTAGGGCACAGGTGTCAAACTGCAGCCCTCCAGCGGTTGGGAAACCTACAACTCCCATCATGCATTTGTATAATCTATAACAGTGGGCATGATGGGAGTTGTAGTTTCCCAACAGCTGGAGGGCCGGCAGTTTGACACCCCTGGTGTAGGGGATCAGAATGTGAATGCTGGCTTTCTAGCAGCTGTATAGTTAATGCACAAAGTATGAATCTCGCCGGGTCGGGGCGCACCTTTCCGCCAGTTTTCCGGCGGAATCTGCACCTCAGTTATGTCGGGGCCGGGGCGCGCTCATACATAGCATGTAAAGTCCGCAGCGCCTCGCCAGTATTTTAGGCGCAGTGCGGGTCCGAGGCGCAGTGCGGGGCTGCGCCTATGATTCGGCGCCGGAGGTAGTGCGGTCATACATGCGGGGAAAAGTCCGCCGCGCCTGGCCAGGGTGTTAGGCGCAGTGCGGGGACCGAGGCGCAGTGCGGGGCTGCGCCTAAGATTCGCCGCCGGAGGTAGCGCACTCATACATGCAGGGAAAAGTTCCCTGCGCCTCGCCAGTGTGTGAGGCACAGTGCGGGGACATGGGCGCAGTGCGGGACTTAGGCACCGTGCAGGGCTGCGCCGAAAAACAATTCCGAAGCGAGACAGGCTGGAACAGCGAGAAATCATTCCACATGTCGGTGTGGAGTATGAATCAAAAATCGCCTTTATAAAGGCGGCAAACATTCCCAGAAAAGAGCTGAAACCTCAAAAAATAAAAAATACATAAAACAAAATCACTTTCCAAATATCCTAATTCAAGAATTAGGATATTGGAAATTGCCGGGAAATACAGTAATTCAAATTCAGAAAGCTATTCTGATTGGTCGGCAGAAACCGGCCAATCAGAATAGGAGCGACAGTGAACCATTAAAACCTATGGGGAAGTTTAGACCAATCAGAATCCACGGCGGGACAGTTCAAAATACTGTAAACATGCTGAAAAGAGGTGATTGGCTGAGCTAGCGGGGGTTCGGCTAGCTCAGCCAATCAGAATAGGAGCGACAGAGACCCATTAAAACCTATGGAGAATTATTGACAAATCAGAATAGGAGCGACAAAGACCCATTATATCCTATGGAGAAGTTTGGACCAATCAAAATCAAAGGCGGGACAGTTCAAAATACAGTAAAAAGACATAAAAGAGCTGATTGGCTGAGCTTGCGGTGGCTTGGCTAGCTCGGCCAATCAGAATAGGAGCGACAAAGACCCATTCTAGTCTATGGAAAAGTTTAGACCAATCAGAATCCACGGCGGGATAATTCAAAATACAGTAAAAAGACAGAAAAGAGCTGATTGACTGAGCTAGCGGCTGCTTGGCTATACCAGCAAATCAGAGGGCGAGATACTTCTCCCAGTATAGTCTATGGAAGATGGGCGCACTGAAAATCTCGGCACTCAGCGCCGTGCGGCATGAAGTATTAATCAAAAAATTATTTTTATTAAATGTAAAACATTATCAGATAAAGAGCCGAACCCTTCTATAAACATAAATCAACTAAATCCCGAACAACGCGTTTGTCGCCGAGACCGACGCTACATAAGGAATTGCAATAGAGAGAATTGCCGGGAATACAGTAATTCAAATTGTGTAAGCTATTCTCATTGGTCGGCAGAAGCCAGCCAATCAGAATAGGAGCGACAAAGACCCATTATATCCTATGGAGAAGTTTGGACCAATCAGAATAGGAGCGACAGTGGCCCATTCTAACCTATGAAGGAGTATTAACCAATCAGAATAGGAGCGACAAAGTCCCATTATATCCTATGGAGAAGTTTGGACCAATCAGAATCAAAGGCGGGACAGTTCAAAATACAGTAAAAAGACAGAAAGGAGCTGATTGGCTGAGCTAGCGGGGACTTGGCTATCCCGGCCAATCAGAGCGCGACCTACTTCTCCCATTATAGTCTATGGAGAGATGGGCGCTCTGAAATCTCGGCGCTCAGCGCCGTGCGGCATGAAGTATTAATAAAAAAAATTATTTTTATTAAATGTAAAACATTATCAGATAAAGAGCAGAACCCTTCTTTACAAATAAAGCAGTTAAAAAGCAGTTAAATAAAGCCCGATCATACATGTCGCCCAAAGTTCTTTACAACAGGCAATATGCACAGATCAGCCACGATATCCACCTGCCTACTATCAAGTAGATCTCCCTTGTGCCAACAAAACAGCTCTGGCCTCTGAGGGCGCATCCCCACGGCATAGGACAAATACCAGCCGGTTTCGCCGGCCGGTATTTGTCCTGTTTTGCGCCCGACCCCACGGCCGCGGGGGTGGGGGGGGGGGGGGCTTTTCTCCGCGATGAGCGGAGAAGAGCCCTTCCCCCTCCCATTGAGAAGCACAGATTCCGTCCGAAAACCAAACGGAGGATGGTGCTTAAACAATGTTTTGCCGCCGGACCGCTGGCGGCAAAACCGCCTGACGGAAAACCCGTGCAGTGGGGACTGCTGCACAGGTTTTCCATAGAGCACAATTGTGCTCATTTTCGGCCGGTTTTTCAGGCGGTCTGAAAAACCGCAAACCGGCTGAAAAACCGGCCAAAAATCTGTGCAGTGGGGACATGCCCTGAACGTGTCCTGTAGAACCTTGCACTTAGAGGTGATAGGTAGATCCTTTAAGCCCTGTCAATTGCAAGTAACCTTTTGTCATGCTCCTCACACCTTACCTAAATATTTTTGCAGTGTGGCAGGTGCATTATCCTTCTGAAAAAGGCCTCTTCCATTAAGGAATTAATGGTTGGGTGTATTTGGTCAGTAAAAATGTTAAGGTAGGTGATAATTGTTAAAGTAGCGAACACGTGAATGCCAGGATGCAAGGTTTTCTAGCAAAACATGATCAGAGCATGACCGCATTGTAGAGAGGGGTCAGCTTGGGCAGTCTCAGTAGTCACAGCAAGTTGTGATTCACTATGTGTTCTGGCAACTTTCCAGTGGTGTTCCTGTTTGCCTTCTTTTACGTGATGCTCTTTTTTATGAGTAAAAGCTTATAAGCTTAAAACGCGTCAGAGCCAGACACTATTCACATCAATTTTTTACACAGGGTAATAAAGATATCATATTTTAGTTCCTCATGGTACCAGAATTATGACTACTCTTTCCGCCAAGCCTGTTCTGTTTTACGGTGGGAGACAGTTCCCCTGCATCTAGGCAATGGTGAACATCTCAAAGGTGTAGCATAGCACCATAGTATTCTCTGAGTGGGGTGAGAGAGGTACATACATGCCTTATTATGGTGCCCTTTCAGATCAACAGTAACAGTACTATGGAAAGGGAAATGAGCTTACCCTAGATTAGAGGCAGATGTCAAATGACTCTAACACCACCTTAGCAGATGCTGACTGTTGAGGAACTGGGTAGACTGCAGCAAGTTCCTTTTAGAAGCAAAATCACAAAATGGGTGGACAACAGATGGAAAATGAAAGTGAGAGTCCTTGGAAAGCACCTCACACAACTGTGCACCCAATACACAATCCCGATCATTAAATAAATTTGCAACAAAACTTTACAACATATCCATTTTTCAAGTACTACTTGCAGTTAGTGTCCTCCTGTATAGTCGCTACTTGGTTGTATGAACAGCAAAAAGATCATCAGTCCTGCATTATAGATCCCGGGTGGGTCCCTGGGAAACCAACTGACTGGCGGCCTCACACACAGCAGGTCTCGTACTGATTTAATAGGTTATAGATAGAGATGAGCGAGCAGTAAAATGTTCTAGTTCGATCAGAACCTTGAACTTTAGTGTGTTCGGTTTAGGTTCTATTCGAACTAGAACTCGAACTCAAACCCCATTATAAAGTGAATGGGAGAAGATGTTCTGGTTAATTTTTACACCAAATACGGGTTGAGGAGAGTTTGCAATTACCATCCAAAAACAGTAAACTGGTCCGTGGAACAACTTAGTGAAGAAAATTCGGCTCTAAGAATGACAGAAAAAAATTGAGAGGCTAAAATACTTCATTCCTTTCAATGGCTAACTGAGAAGGTGAGGACAGCTTGCAAGCAGAGGCGTAGCTATAGGAGGTGCAGTGGTAACAGCTGCTACTGGGGCCCTGCATCCTGAGGTGGCCCAAAAGTCCCTTTGACACATAGGAGATTTGGTGTGTTATTCAATTACTGAGTATGATTTAGCAAATCCAAGCACTCTGTATAATATACAGTATATCCATGTATATGAGAAATAGGTGTTATGTAAGCCTGCAAATGTCGCCAAATAACAGCTTCTGGGTGTGGGTAAGATGCAGCCAGCAATACCAAACCCCCTAACTATTGATGTCTATGGAGAGGAAAATGCTATCTAACTAAGAGCAGTCTGTACAGTATAGAGAGTGAGCTGAAAATGGCATTAACAAGGCAATGCAGTGAAATATATATAACATGGTCATGTGAAATTTTTGCAGCCAATGGAGCCCTACACCTCAGCGATGACGTTTTTGACACTTCTCTGTGCTCTGCACTGATTGGATGGCCGCCAAAAGTGCAGAAAGGTGATTGGATGGCCGCCAAAGTTCAGAAAGCCGCTGAGAAGGAAACTGAAAGTGGTGTGTCAAATTAGAACTAGAACTATACTCGAATGAACAGTAAAATGTTCGGTTCCAGTTCTAAAAATTCGAGAAGTTCTACTGGAACTTAACTTTTCTAGAACAGTTCGACCAACACTACTTATGGCCAAATACATATTAAACATTACATCCCAAAATTACAAAATCAGTGTAATATACTATTTCTATTCACTTAACTTTGTCTAAGAATATTTGCTATAAAAATACTTTGAGATTAAAAGCCTCATGGAAACTAGTGGGAGATAAGGTATTCACCATTAAAATCCAGGCTGCCTCTCTGCGCAGCAGTTGTATCGTACCACCGCCACTATCTATATCCAGCAGCGCGCCGGACCAGGCCACGCCCCCTAGGGGAGGCGCGCCATGACCCGGCGTGCTGGGCGCGGCTAAGCCGCTGCGGACGTGCGGCCGGAAGGGTGGGCGGAGCTATGAGAAGGACGTTTTAGTTAAACTCCCCTTCCGGCCGTTAGCTAGTCGTCGGCGCGATTCCGGCAGAAATAGGAGGGTCCGCCGGCGCGCCTCCTGGTCACATGGCGGACGAAACGGGTTGGCTCTGCGCGGCCCCATGGCGGCATCGCAGGAGCCGCGTGGTTAGAGGAGGCGGTGCGGGGCCTGTTGGGAGTCCCGTCGATCCGGCTGCGGAAACGTGCAGGTGCCTCGGGGGTTAGTGGAGCCGGGGATCCGGCTGTGGCTGCAGGGGGTGGCGGGGCCAGCAGTATAGCCGACGATCCGGCCCGCTCTCCCCCGGGGGCAGGCTGAGCGGTCGCGCGGGAAAGGTACGCCTGCACCCGCAAGGGGGATAGCGGCGTCGCAGGCCCCGGGGCTCGACCCCGCAGAGGTTGAGCCGGATTATAACCCCCAGGGCTCGCCTTTCGCCAGCGGAGCCCCTCTGGGGACCGTTCAGGCCGGGCGGGCAGGCCCCAACCTGGGGGGTCGCCCTGCTCGGTTCTGGGAGGCATCCTAGTCGGCCGGCGGGCTCTGCGGAGAGTGGTGGGTCTGGGCCTCTGTCTGGGCCGATCTGCCGCTGCTCCCTCTTCTTCTCTCCGGTCGGTGGTTACGGTGGCCCTGCCTGGCGATTTCGGTCGGGAGGGCCACCCGGCAGCGTGACAGAGGATGGCGGGTGGAGATTTCCCCTGTGGCGACAGGGAGCAGCGCCTGGAATGACGGGCGACGGTCGGTCGGCCCCGGCGTGGCGGAAGAAGATTCGTGTTCCCCGGTTCGGGCCTGGCAGGTGCCGGCCCCATCCCCGCGACCTGCGCCGGTCGGCCTCCCCTTATTGAGTGCTGATGGCCTTGACCCGGGTCGCCGGGCGGCGAGTGACGACGGTGCGTTTCTGCGTGATGTCGTCCAGGATTCCGGGATAGCGGCTGGTGGGTCCACGCCCCCACGCAGCCCGGTGAGTATTGTTCCTTTTCATGTACGTTTCCACCTATTTTGCAGTCGCAAGGGGTTGTGTTGGTAGCGGGTTACCGGTACTTAGCTCGGGGGGCCGGGCGCATGAAAGCGGGGGGGGGTCACCCGTATATACAGGGGGTCTAGCGGCGGTTCTGCGGGCTTTATTGGCGAGGTTTGAGGTTCGGGAGAGGGGAGTCGGGGGAGGGTCACCAGTGGATGCTTGGGTGGCGCCATCGCCGCCAGTGCCCCCTCCCGTAGTACTTAGGGACGAAGGGTTGCTGCCCAGGGGTCCTCCCTTGGAGCAGGTTGGGGGTGTGACGGTGTCAGTGCAGACGGAAAAAATCCCGCAGGAGAGTGTCCGGGTGGATGACAGGGCAAAGGGGGAGGTATATGTCTGCTTTGAAGGTCCGCTCGGGGCGCACCTGAAACAAGAGGTGAGGGAGAAGATCTGGAAGGACGAGTATGTAGAGATCTTCTCCCTGCTGCCCTTGGTAAAGTTTAATCTGGACAAGGGTAAAAAAGATGAAAGTAAGAAGGAGGAGGAGGAGAAGCGCCGGTGGCGACTCATTCCGCAGACTTTTGCTAATTGGCTGCAGGCGTTTGCGATACTGGCGAGTGTCGTCGGTGAGAAGGCGCCCGAAAATTTGTTGGGTCTTTTTGCTATATGGATGCGATTGGGGAGGCGCATCGGGCGTATGGGGGGCAGGCGTGGCTGCGATACGTCGAGCAGTTTCGTCAGCGGATAGCAATTCGACCTTCCATCAGGTGGGACCAGAAAGACATTGGTCTCTGGCTAAAAGTTATGGCCCCGATGAAGTTCGGGCAGCCCTTTCTTGGGGGGGCCGGGTCGACCGGCCAGGGGGGTAATGCGGGAGTTAGCGGGGCATCCTCGCAGCCCGGAGGTTCAAAAGGGGGGAGGGGTTTGCTGGCTATTTAATGGAGGTCAGTGCAAGTTTGGGTCCGGCTGTCGGTTCAAACATGTCTGCTCTTTCTGCGCAGCACCATCGCACCCGGTTACCCGCTGTTTCAAAAAGGGCCGGAGCAAAGAGGCAGGTGCGGGTGGTCAAGGGGGCGACACCGGTGAAACTGGGCGCGATGGAACCTTTTCTAGCCTGCTTTCCGGATAGGGCTACAGCGGAACTGTTGGCCGCCGGGTTTGGACAGGGGTTCGTAATTCCGCCTCCGGGTCACTCGGTCCCTTTTCGGTTAAGAACTTAAGGTCGGCCCATGAACACCCGACGGTGGTGGCGGAGAAAGTTGGCTAAGGAAGTGGCGTTGGGGAGGATGGCAGGTCCATTTGACGTTCTGCCTTTCCCGAACCTGGTGGTCTCGCCTTTTGGGGGGTCCCGAAGAAGGAGCCGGGAAAATTTCGGCTCATTCACCATTTGTCCTTTCCGAAGGGCCAATCGGTTAATGATGGGATATCACCGGAGCTAGGTTCGGTGGTTTACACCTCCTTCGATGAGGCGGTGTCGTTAGTTTCGCGGAACGGGGGGCGCCCTTTAAGGGGCTAAGGCGGACATTGAGTCAGCATTTCGATTGTTGCCAGTCCACGAGGATAGTTTGAAATTGTTGGGGTGTTTTTGGGAGGGGAAGTTTTTCGTGGATCGTGCTTGCCAATGGGATGTTCACTTATGTGCGCCTATTTTGAGGCGTTTAGCACGTTTTTGGAATGGGTGGTTCTTGATGTGTCGGGTTTGAGTTCCATTATTCATTATCGGATTTTTTTTCTGCGGGGGTCCAGCGGGTCCCAGTGTGTGGGGTCTTTGCTCGCATCTTGAGTTGGGTGACGGAGCGGTTCGGTTTTCCCGCTGGCCCCGGGGATAAGACTGAGGGTCCGAGCACGTGCCTAAATTTTTTGGTATTTGCATTGACTTGTCAGGATGGAGTGCATTTAAACCACCCAATAAGTTGACGACTTACGGCGGGAGGTCTGTCGAGCTGTCGGATTGCGCAAGATTCCCCCTCAGAGACTTGCGTCGTTATTTGGGGAAACTCAATTCGCGTGCAGAATCATTGCCCTGGGCGGGTGTTTTGCCGTCGATTGGCCAGCACGACTTCGGGCGTGATGAAGCCTCACATTTTTGTGCGTCTGACGGGCGAACACAGGGA
This sequence comes from Phyllomedusa bahiana, assembly GCA_025379985.1. NCBI lineage: Eukaryota > Metazoa > Chordata > Amphibia > Anura > Hylidae > Phyllomedusa > Phyllomedusa bahiana. The sequence continues at coordinate 35,175 of JAODAL010038614.1, forward strand.
TGATCTGAGGGTTTGGGCCAGTTTTTAAATGCTATAATGGGCGGGTCGTTATTATGCAGGGGGAATTGTCTAATCAGAGATCGATCTTCACGGATGCAGCGGGTAGCACGGGTTTTGGTGCCATTGTGGGGTTAGGTGGTGTGCAGCCCCGTGGCCAGAGGCATGGCGTACGCTCCCAGTTATTAGGAATTTGGCGTTCCTGGAATTGTTTCCTATCGTGGTGGCCGTTGAACTGTGGGGCGACATTTTCCGGGATCGAAGGTCCGTTTTTTTTGTGATAACTTGGGAGTGGTTTTTGGCAAATTTAAAAACTTGACGGCCTCTTCGCCACCGGTAGTAAAGTCTTTTTGCGCTTGTTTTGGGTTTTTAGGTGCCTGGAGCTTAATTCATGGGTGAGGGCGGAGCATGTTCCGGGGGTCCAGAATGTAGTCGCTGACTCTCTTTCTCGGTTGCAGGGGGAACGGTTCCGGACCTTGGCTCCATCGGCGGCGGAACGCGGGGAGGCGTGCCCCAGTCACCTATGGACCGTGGCCTTCGAGACGCGGAGCAGCTGATACGGGCGTCTCTGTCGAGCGGTACTTGGGCGGCTTATGAGGCGGCTTGGGGGCAGTGGTCAGATTGGATCAGTGCTCTGGGAGATGTGGTATCGGAAGAGGACCACATCGGGGCTCTGTTGTGTTGGTTGGGGCATGTTCGGGTCATCGGATGGTCGGCGCCGAGACTCTCCAATTTATGTCGGGGGGGGGGGGTTGGCTTTTGGTTTCAGAATGCGACGGTTACGGGATTTGACCAAGGGGGTTTTGTTGGTGGTCCGGGCCGGTCGGGGTTATGGGCGTGGTCAATGGGCCAGGGAGTCGCGACGACCTGGGGTGGTTGCGTTGCTGGAGCTTCTTGGCAGGGTGTTGGGAGAAGTCGCCAGCTCTGGCTACGAGGTTGTGCTTTTCCGTCTAGCGTTTTCATTGGCATTCTTTGGGGCATTGCGGATAGGGGAGTTGGTGTCCCCTAGTCGGTTAAAAGGGGGGGGCCTTCAACAGGAGGATGTGTCCGATCTCGGTGATGCGATTATGTTTTGGCTGCTCGGTCCCAAGACAGATCAGGCTGGCAGGGGGTGCCGGGTGACACTGCGGGCAGTTCCGGGTGCTGCGATGTGTCCGGTGCGGTGTTGGCGTGAATTTTTGATCGGGCGGAGGGCGGAGAGAGGTCCTCTTCTGCGGCATGCAGATGGGTCGTTTTTGTCCCGTTTTCCCAATTTACTGCAGTGTTCAGGCGATGCTTGGAGGTGTTCGGCTTGAAACCCCGCTGATTTTGCACCGCATTCATTTCGGATTGGTGCAGCTACCGAGGCCGGGGTTGGGGCCTTAGTGAGGAAGTGGTTCGGAGGATCGGCAGATGGGAGTCGGACAGGTTTCGGCTCTATATACGGCCACATCTGGCGGCTTGAATGAGAGAGGATGGATGGTGGGTTGATAAGGGTTCAGTGCCATTTTTGTCGATGTTATCTTCTTTTTCTTTTGTTCTCCAGTTCGTCCTCCGTTCCTGGTGTGGATCCTTGGCCATTCATATGTTCACTGGGGTGCTGAGCGAGCGGATATGCGGCCGGACGGCCGTCAATTGGGATTCTCACGAAGGGTCGCGTTGGTACGCTGGCTGGGTCGTCGTGGGATGCGGTGGTTAGGTGTGGTCCCGGAGGTGACGCGATTTGCAGCCCTGGATAGGCCACCTGATATTTTGGTGCTCCATGTAGGGGGGAATGATTTGGGGTCTTTAACCTCTAGGGAGCTGGTTAAGAGCATCAAGTATGACTTGTTGCGATTATGGAGATCATTCCCGGGTATGATTATCGTTTGGTCAGTCATGGTGTTTCGGCATCATTGGCGGGGTGCTCACTCGGTTGAGAGGCTAAATAAGGCAAGGGTTAAATTAAACAGGTCGGTGGCGAATTTGTGGCTAGGAACGGAGGAGTGATTGTCAGGCACATGGAGTTGGAGTCCGGCAGGGACAATTTTTGGCGTTCAGATGGGGTACATCTGACGGCGGTTGGTTTGGATCTTTGGGCTCTGGGCCTTCAGGAGGGCATCGAGAGAGCTTTGGGCCTGGTGGGGGCCTCGCATGCATGAGGGTTCATGGCATGCTCGTGGTGGCGGCGGGGGTTCTTGGAATTGGACGAGGAGATACGGTGAGGGAGTCATTCGGGGTATGATTCCCTCAGGATTTGGAAAAGGGTGCATCGACCTGGCGAAGGTGGTGGGCTCTTGCAGGCTGGAATCCCTGCAGAGCAAAAATGGGTGAGCCATCTTGTATGGCTTTAGGACCCCCGAGCCAGTGGAGTACGGCTGGGGGTAAAATGGTGGTTTGGTTCCCTTCGGGGATTTGGTCGCCAGGTCGTTGGTTGGTTGGTTCCAAGGACCTCTGCCCCATCTGGTTGTGGTATTAACGGAGTTAACGGTTATTATGGAGGAGATATATATATTTATTTATATGTATGTTCATATTTATATGTATATATGTATTATATTATAGGGGGCATTTGGGGGTTGAGATGGTGGTACATATTTTACAAAATTTATTTTATATATATGGAGTTTGAATTTTTTTTTGTATGACAATTTATTTATGTTGTATTTTGTTTAAAAACGGCTGCGTGGGCCAATTTAAATTTCCCTTTGTATTGTGTGTGTTATTCAAGGGGTCCGCAGGAAGTGGAGGGGGGGGTAAAGGACTGGGGGGGGGCAGGGGGGGAGGGTTGGTCAGAGGGTTGGCTGATAGTGCATCAGCTCTGCAGTGGTCATGCACTTCCTCTGTTACCTGAAAAATGGATATGTTGTAAAGTTTTGTTGCGAATACATTTATTTAATGATACAGGTTGTGTAGTGGGTGCACAGTTGTATGAGATGTGGATTGAGAGGAGGTTTGGGAATACTCCTCAGTGCACACCAACCTGTAGCTGCTGATGAAAGATTGACAATACTGCCCCGCAGGGCTGCCGATAGGGCAGTACAACCGGTACGGCGCTACCGGGCCCGGCCGGTCTGTGAAGCCAGGGGGGGCCGGCCGCCCCCGGCAGGCTCCGCCCACTTGTTTCACAGAGGGTATCTTAATTGTATGCAGGTCCGTGCAATGTGCATCCAATTAAGATGAATGGTTGGGCAGGGAGAGCTGTGAGCTCCCTGCCCCTGCCGTACCTAGCTCTGCAGGCGGCGCGGCGGAAGTGACGTCATCACGCCGCCTGCCGAGCTTCCTGTCCTAGGCCCCAAGCCTAAAGCAGCAGGCTTGGGGCTGGGAGGAGACAGAGACGCCGGAGGAGCGCGTGGCCAGGTAAGTATTTATGGGAACTATGCCTACAGGGGGCCCTAATGACTAGGGGGGGGAACTATGCCTACAGGGGGCACTAATGACTGGGGGGGTAACTATGCCTACTGGGGCCCTAATGACTGGGGGGGGGACTATGCCTACAGGGGGCCCTAAAGACTGGGGGGGAACTATTTGCCTACAGGGTACCCTAATGACTGGGGGGGAAACTATGCCTACAGGGGGCCCTAATGAGGGGGGGGGACTATGCCTACAGGCGGCTCTAATGACTGGGGGGGAACCATGCCTACAGGGGGCCCTAAAGACTGGGGGGGAACTATTTGCCTACAGGGAACCCTAATGACTGGGGGAGGACTATGCCTACAGGGGGTCCTAATTATTGGGGGGGACTATGCCTAGGGGGGGGTTATGATTGGGGGGGGGGCTTGCCTTTCGGGGGCCCTAGATGGGGGGGGGGGCTATGCCTAAAGGGGCCCTAAAAATGGGGGGAAATATTTCCTACGATGGGCCCTA
>JAODAL010038615.1:0-38995 GCA_025379985.1 Phyllomedusa bahiana
TTTTTCAAGCGTTTTGTCTTTAGCATGTTATACAGCAGGAAAGGCTAACCAAATTGATACAAAGTTTTGTGACATTGAAGCCCCTGCTCACTCAGGGCCATGAGCTAAATGACTCAGTGACTGAAAGCATTCCTTATATGTAGTATCCTCCTATGCACAAGAGGGATGATGAGGAGTGGACTTTGTTTTTCAGTATTCAGTCTATATAAGATTATAAACAGAGATAAAATCTGTTTAAAATTATAATTTATTACAAACCATTAAGGTAAATTATAAAAATAGCAAATGATAAAAGCTACGCGTTTAACGCTTCCTCAGGCACATACTGAATCAATGTCAGTGGAAGTTTAAATGTCCCTGTTGGTGGCAAAATGACCTGTTCTAACCATTTCAGTCAGTTCTCCTAACACAAATTGTGAAGTGCAATGTTTAAATAAAACATAAACATAATTGGACACATACACAACTCATTACATGGTAGGGTTGTTTTTAAAAAGTATTAAAGAGCTTGTCTCATCTCATAGTTTCATAGGATGCATGAATGAAATAATGGTGCTTTGCTCTGTCACTTCCTGGTCAAGCTGTCTGTAATTAGCATATGAGCTCCATGCATTCAGACTTCTGCTAATTAGATAAATCTCATGCTGTCAGGACCAGGGAAGCTTCTGAGTTAAAATAAACAGCAGCAATTAATGGCTTTTGTCTGAAAGATCAGATAACAAACAAGCTTTCCCTGCCCGGAGTTCTTTAAACATGTCTTTATTGAAGACTTGAGCAGTTGACAACTAATATACAGTAAAGAACATAATGCACCATGTTAAAACTACATTGTCCACAAACGGACTTTAACAAGGTAAACAAAACATGCGTGGATGTTAACACAATAGTAACATATTAGAAAAAGGCAGCTTCACATACTGCTGTATAGATATATGGCATAGCAGGTCAATGTATACCATTAGGAGCACAGTAGCTGGAGGACAACCATGGGTCCCAGAGCAATTTCTTCTTATTACATGTAAACAGGGATTCAATCAGTCTCAGTTCATAAGCGCAATTAAAGTTAACTTTTCTAACTACTTCATCAAAAGAAGGAGCCTTGGGTTCCTTCCAATTAAATGCAATAGAAGCTCTAGCAGCTATAAAAATATTTCTGTGCTGCCCGTGACCTGTGTGATGATGTCACTCCCTGCTATCAGATAGAACAAACCGCAGGGGGGGAGAAGTACACAGGTCGGTCATTTGAGGAACCAGAGAGAGCACAGAAGGTGATAAAATCACTTTTAGCTCCTTAACAAAAAAAAGAACAACTCAATATATTTGGAAAACGTCTTCATTTAGTTTTTCCCTACATTTTTTGAAAACAATCTTTGTAGGAGACCCCCCTTTAAAATTTTTTAAACCCGCTATTTTTTTTAAACGCAGGGGGGAAACTGAACAAAGCATGAAACTGAATTTTTGTCACGGGTAGGACTGCCCAGTGACCAACCCAAAGGGGAAAAAGCATATAATCATTAAAATTAAAAATTAATCTTTCACAAAACTTGTGTCCCAACCGCTGTACGCTCATAACATTTTTTACAGATAGGACACCATGTTCTTCGTAACAGGTTCCTTTTAAGTAAATTTTTTTCTTCTTAGATATTTGTTTACATGGAAAATAAAAAGAAGTGAGAACTAGGGGGAAGATCCTCAAATGAATATTCATAGATGTATTCAAAATGCCAACACATGCACTGTCAGCTATAAAAAGTATTTGTCCAGAGGCAGAATATAAAAACATTGACAGCTGGTTTTAAAAGTTGACCATCCACAAAATTTAAAGCGCGGAAAAATTTTGCACCTCTACTGAGGATGTTATGGAACCACTACATTTAAAACTAAACTGCCTTATTAAATACAAATGTGTGAAATATGCATATCACCTAAAGCGACCCCCCCGGCTCCAACTTACTAAGCCTCATTTGCCTCAGTATGTGTAAGGCAATTATCTGATATTCATCTTTTTCTCCCTCTTGGTTTAGCATTCTGTACTTTTATAATCTTTCCTTTTGCTAAAAAAATAGAAACATTTCTCAGTAACTACTGATCGTCAACACTCGGTTGATACACAGCCAGTAGCCCTTTCAACGGAGAGAGCAGCACCCTTTAACCAAGAAGAGCAGGGGGCCTTTTACCCGTGTTAAAACCCTCCACACCAATGTCCCCCCAACAGCCAACGGGAGTAGAAGGCGGGAATACAGGCGAGAACTGCCCACACCTAAAAGAATTTTGAGCCTGAAGCTCTGTAAAGGGGGCAGACTCGTAAATTCCCCAATAAAAAACCCCCATTTGAATCGGGAAAAAAATATCAAGTAATCATCAGTGAGGTAGTGATTATATACAATTTTTCCTTGATTGAACAGTTGCATGTAACTTGTAACATTTGTCATTTTATGGGAGTCATAACAACATTCAAAGATAGAACCTTTAGGCCCAAATTTTCATCGCTAAAAAGCATTTAATAAACCTGGGGGGTTTATCCCTTTTATTTCCTTCAACCACCAAAAAAGGCTTTTTAAGTCCTTTGTGCCCCCCCCCCCTTACTACAATGACAATGAAATGGGGCCCCCATTTTTTGGATCACCAAAAAAAAACTGTCTGTGTAATTCCATATGCATATTAGATTTTAAAAAGTTTTTTTCTCTGCAAGCACTCATACAACATTGTAACCCGATCCCTTACTGGGGATTCAACACTTTACCTCCACCAAATTTTAGGACAGGGCCCCGTAAAAGGAAAAGGAAGTGGCAAGGAGGGGTAAGTGGGGGTAGAAAAGAGATGCCTCATGTAAGGGGAGGGTTGCCTTTCCCCACAGGGCAAGCGAAGAAACCAGGGTATCACCCCTTTGGGCCACAGTGACTTCCGAGCTGGGGGCAAACTGAGAAAAATATTTGGGTGATCACAAGTACAGATGAATTCCCAGAACTCAGCACTTCACAGAGCAGGAGTTCAATGGTGACAGAAGCCGGATTCCTTGGACCCCCCACGCCTGTTCTTGGGAAAGGGGTCACTGACCACTTTTTTCTATTGGAAAAAACAAATCCAAGAGCCGTTTACAGATTTGTAACTACAGCAGGGGACTCACCACCTACAGCAGAAAAACGAACTCTCATCCACAGGAGGGAGAAATCCTATTTTCCCGGACTATGTAAAATCCTGGCAATGTTCTCAGAGCTCATAAAAAGCAAGTGTTGTTAACCCTGCCGGATGTGTTTTTTTTCTGCCACTTCATCTGCACCATCTGCCCCGGGAGTCAGCCCCATTGGGAGGGTTAATCACCAGGCACAATTACCACCCTATCCCAGGGATCTCCATTTTGTGCCAGGGGCCCAACCTTGGCCGACAACCCAACTTTCACAACTTTTTTATAACTAAATTTTTTTGCCGAGCTGCCGCCGCGCCTGGGTGGGGGTGCCCGCCCCGGACCGCCGGTAACTACCGAGGCGGCCGGGGGGACAAAAAGCACTACTATTTGCAGTAAATGGGGTGAGGGAAATTTCCAGGACTTTTTCTCAAAAAAGAGCTTAGAATGTTAATTTTTTTAATTATTGGGGTTTTACCAAGGATTGGGCCCCCACATTTACACATGTTTTCCCCCCAGATCCGTGTGGGGTGGCAAAAGGGCTTATTTTTTTTTGGGGTTATTTTCATGTTTTTCCCATAAACCTTTATTAATGGCACTATGTCCCATCCATCCTATGTGTGAGTGGCATGTGGTCCCTTACCTTGGATGATAGCAGGGTTTTAGTAACCTGGGGGATTTACATGCTTCCCATTTATCCTTAATTAGCAGCACAGTTCCATGACCTTACAAAGGGCCCCTGTATCCGGGAAGGGCAATGTGTCCTATGTATTAGGGGTGATGAGAACTTGCGCCATGTTTTGGGAGAAGTAACCAAAGGGGGGAAGACTTTTGGGTCCCATGAAAACTGCCGAGTAAAGCATTTCCATGTATCTTATGTTTGAGCACAGTTTTTCCATAAATTTTAAAAGGGGTACCACATGGCCCATGCATCATTTTGTTTTATGGACGTTTTCCCCATATTATTGGGAAAATTGGCCTTTGTCTCTGATCCTCTATGTGAGGGACATGAGTTTCAAAGGATCAATTTTTAAAAGGAGTACCACATGTGCCCAAGACCCTTGGTATAAAGGACATTGCCCAGATCCTATTGAAAATGGCAGAAAGTCCCAGGTACCTATTTTAGTGGCATGTGTCTCCCAAAATATCGGAGTGATAGACATGAGTTCCATTATCCATGTGGGCGGCAACCTAACTCACATAATTTTATTGTAAGTCATGTGTGTCCTTTTCCTGTGTGAGTGGTAAATGTCCCCCCATTTTCCTTGTAATAGTGCAGCGTCATGTGTGCAAGGCCATTTCTAGGCTAAATTGCACTCAGGGCAGAGAAAAAAAAATTCTTCTTCTCCCCTCTCATTAACATGTCACGCTACCATGCAACGCATCACATGACCACTGTCCAGTTTCTGACCGAGTGGCTTATCCCCCTTCCTGATTACACATTTTCATTTTATTTTTTATTAAACAAGGGTTTAAATGTAATGCACGAACACTTTTTTGCTCTTAGTTTTCTCTAAATATTTTCACCTTTTTAATGAATTTGATATTTTTATATAATTTTACATTAGGTATTTTTTCTTTAAATAATACTGGTAGTCAATGGGTTTCAGACAAGATTCATTTTGTAGGTTTGTTTTGAAGTTGAATTTATATGAAAGTTGGATCAGGTACACTTTTTTAGTCACAAGTTTTTATATCAGCAGAATTTTGGCCAGGGTTGGCGTTAATCCAGTCAGTTCTGGAGGCACATGTGCAAGCATCTGCCACTCCACCAAAGGAGCACGGGCAGTGACTGTAAGAAGGCGTCATACTTCTTTTGGACTTACAACATTGCCATTGTACATTCTACACCCACAATACTAGATTAATCGGATTAGTAAATGTATGTAACACTCAGCGAGAGTGGTCTATGTGTGAGGGAAAAAAATAGATATATACCCCCAACCAGTGTTGAGTACATGTCCTAATCATATGAGTGCAGAATCTACATTCTGCGACATGTAGTTCCTTGGCAGCTGCTTTGGAACTACAAGTACCAGCATGCCACACTAGATATCATTCAATATTAAGCACTGTAGCTTCTATAAAGTATTCAGCTTTATATATATACAGGAGCGTCGCTAGGCTAGGCTTGTGCCCCAGATAACTGCTGCTGCCCCAAACCAGAAATCTACCCACAAGACAGATTTCCAGTCTGTCACCAGGTTTCAGGCCACTGCTATGGGCCTGGAGGGAAGGCAAACTTTTCAACTGTATATGTATCCTCTGGACATGTATACACTTAAAGGATACCGCAGTGCAGGGATAGAGAGCTCTCTGCCACATGGACAAATTATGCCCAATTTGCTAATTTCCCTCCATTGTGTCATGTACCTCGTTAATGTTACAAGGTCTCAGGTGTGAATCTGGAACATATGTGTTGAACTTGGTGTTATTGCTCTCACACTGTCACATACTAGTCATTGGAAGTTCAACATGGCAAAAAATCTGTTTGAGGATCTGAAAAAAAAATTACCAATGCTAGAGGAAGATTGCCAACACCCTCAAACTGAGCTGCAGCACAGTGGCCAAGACCATACAGTGGTTCAACAAGAAGGTTCCTTCATGGTCGACCAAAGAAGTTGAGCTCATATGCTCAGCGTCATATCCAGAGATTGTCTTTTCAAAATAGATTTGAGTGCTGCCAGCATTGCTGCACAGGTTAAAATGGGTGGCGGTTAGCCTGTCAGTGCTCAGACCATACAGCGCACACTGCATCAAATTGGTCTGCATGGCTGTTGTCCCAGAAGGAATCATCTTCTAAAGATGATGCACAAGAAAACCTGCAAACAGTTTGCTGAAAACAAGCAGACTAAGGATATGGATTACTTTAACCATGTCCTGTGGTCTGATGAGACCAAGATAAACAAATTTGGTTCAGATAGTGTCAAGCAAGTGTAGCAAACAGGTGAGAAGCACAAAGACAAGTGTGTCTTGCCTACAGTCCAGCATGCTGGTGGGAGTATCATGGTTTGGGGTTGCATGAGTGCTACTGGCAGTTCATTGAGAGAACCATGAATGCCAATATGTACTGTGACATACTGAGGGCACCATTTTGGCCACCAGAGATGTAGAATCCTTATATACAAACATTCCCCACAAGGATGGAGTTGCAGCATCTCAGGCGCACTTGGAGAAACACAGCTCATACAGTTCATACTCAGCCACTATTTTACCTTTGTAGAGGACCTATATCTACATCGAATGGGAACTTCAATGGGGTCCAGATGTGCGCCCCAGTATGCAAACCTCCTTATGGCAGAACTGGAAGGAGCATCTATCCACATGCACCACCAAACCCATGATGTACCTCAGTTTTATGGATGATACCCTTGTTATCTGGACTGCGGGTGAGGAGGCCCTACTTAAATTCCCTAATGACGTCAATAACTTTCACCCCACCATCAACCTTAAACTTAACTATTCAGAGAGCAAAATTCACTTTCTGGATACTACAATACACATCAAAGATCATCAACTACTCACATGAATATTCCACAAACCCACAGACAGAACAACCTACCTCAGAAATGACAGCTTCCACCCCAACACACAAAACAATCCATTATATACAGCCAGGCTATACGATACAATCGTATTTGCTCCGACAAGGCAGACCTGGACAAGCACCTCCTGGATCTGAGGACAAAATGTCCAATTGGGATACAGGCCAAAATCGATATACAACCAAATAACCAAAGCAGCAGCCATCAACAGAGACAATCTACTTACATACAAAGAAACCCAGAATGAAGAACGAGTGCCCCTAGTTGTCACCTACAACCCACAGCTGGAGATCCTACGAAAGATTGCCAAGGAACTTCAACCTGTGCTGAATAGGGACAACATATGAAAAAACTTTGAGATTCTTGGTCCGCATGTTTTTGGCCAGAAAAAGCTCAAGCCACCCCCGGCTTACAACGGGATCTCAGTTGGGTGTTCCTACTCTATATTATCTCTCACCTGGGTCAACAGACTTCATGCCAGTGGCAACCACAGGTTGACGCAGTGATTTTTTCAGTAAAAGTTTTTCTGTATGTTCAGTTTCCACCAACCTCTCCTTTCCATTTACCCCGGCAACCCCCCAAAACAAAAAACCATGAACCAAGACATATTTATATTTTGTCTGGGGTGGCCCATATGGGGATTTAGGGCCCCACACATTAAAAATGGCACCTCAACCCCCCTGCCTAACGCCTGACCAATAAGGCACCTGTGCAAACCTGAAAGGGCACATCCACACCACTGACAGTGTACCTGTCCCACAGTCACAACAAGTACACAGAATTAGGGGGACATTTTCCTGCAGGTCTAGCAATGTGGTGTATCTGATTATGTGTGCGCAATGTCCCACCACTAGGTGGGGGAAACAGGACAGAGACTCGGCCAACGCATGAATTCACACAGTTCACCGTTAATAACAGCAGAACTGATCTTCCAGTGGCAACACACTTCTCCAGAGCTGACCATTCTATTGAAGATTTGAAGATTGAGGTTTAATGGGACATTTTAAGACACAGAGGGAGAGAAAGGAATGGGAATTTAAATTAATACAAAAATGTAAAACTCTGCAAAATGGGCTAAATATCCATGCTAGTTTCATGTCACACTATGTAACTGTAAGAGCCACAAATCACACCTGAGAGCAAAGAGATAAGAGCAATAGTTACTGATCCCTCCTGTCACGCCTCACAAGTTTCCAGATTGTTTATTTCTTGACCTGTTGTAAATGACTTCTCTGCTTATATTGCATTTTGTTATTTTTAAAGATTCCAAGTTCCTTTGAAGGTCCATGTCTTTTGTGTATAAAAAGTCTGTCAATTTTCACTTTCTTGTATAACATCATGTCTTAAGAAGAGAGCTAGTACTCTCGAAAACTCACCATCAAATATACTAAGTTAGCCTCTAAAAGGTATCGCCTTATTTCTTCAGTCTTCTACTACTTTCTATGGCTAACACGGTACAACATTATACTACTTGTGACATACTGAAGCAGAGCATGATCCTCTCCCTTTGGAAACTGCGCAATATTCCAACATGATAATGACCCCAAGCACACCTCCAAGACGACCACTGCCTTGCTAAAGAAAATGAGGGTAAAGGTGCTGGACTAGTCAAGCATGTCTCCACACTTCATCAGTAAGAGACAGAATCTAAAAAATATCCAGAAAATCACATTGTATGATTTTTAAATAATTTGCATTTTATTGCATTAAATAATTATTTCATATAATAGAAAAACAGAATTAAGTATTTGGTACATAAATGTTTGTTTGCAATTACAGAGGTCAGACATTTACTGTAGTTCTTGACCAATTTTTCACACACTGCGGCAGGTATTTTGCCCCACTCCTCTATACAGCTCTTCTCCAGGTCTTTCAGGTTTCTGGGCTGTCGCCAGGCTACATTGAGTTTCAGCTCCCTCCAAAGATTTTAAATTGGGTTCTGGTCTGAAGACTAGCTATGCCACTCCTGGACCTTGAAATGCATCTTATGGAACTCTTTAGTTGCCCTGGCTGTTTGTTTCGTATCATTGTTATGTAGGAAGATCCGGCCCTGACCCATCTTCAATAATCTTTCTCAGGGAAGGTGGTTGTTGGCCAAATATCTCCTGAAACATGGCCCCACCATCGTCTCTTCAATATGGTGCAGTCGTTCTGTCCCCTTTGCAGAAAAGCACAGCCAAAGTATGATGTTTCCACCCCCATACTTCACGGTCGGGATGGTGTTCTTGGGGTTGTACTCATCCTTCTTCTTCTTCTTCCAAAAGAAGAATTAATACCAAAAAGCTCTATTTTGATCTCATCTGACCACATGACCTTCTCTCATGCCTCCTCTGGATCATCCAGATGGTCATTGGAGAAATTCAAATGGGCCTGGACATGTGCTGGTGTGAGCAGAGGGACCTTGTCTGCCCTGCAGGATTTTAAGCAATGATGGCGTAGTGTGTTACTAACAGTAATCTTTAAGTCTGTGGTCCCAGTTCTATTGAGGTCAGAAATCAGTTCTGGGCTGATATCTGACCTTTCTCAGAATCTTCCTTACCCCATGATGCAAAATCTTGCATGGAGCCCTGGAATGAGAAAGATTGAGACTCATCTTGTGTATCTTCCATTTTCTAATAATTGTGCCAACAGTTGTTGCCTTTTCCCCAAGCTGCTTGCCTATTGTCCTGTAACCCATCCCAGATTTGTGCAGGTCAACAGTTTTGTCTCTGATGTCCTTAGGCAGCTCTTTGGTCTTGGTCATGGTGGAGAGTTTGTAGTGTGAGTTATTGAGTGTGTGGATAGTTTACTTTTATGATTATAACAGTTTAACATAGGTGCAATTAATAAAGTTAATGAGTTCAGAGTATGAGGACTTCCTAAAGAAAAACTAACATGTCTACGAGAGCCAGAATTCTTGCTGGTTGGTAGGTGATCAAATACTTATTTCATTCAATAAAATTCAAATTAATTATTTAAAAAATCATACAATGTGGTTTTCTGGATTTTTTTTAGATTCTGTCTCTCGCAGTTGAAGTGTACATACAATAAAAATTACCTGTGTATCAAATACTTATTCCCCCCACGGTGTGTATGTATGTGTATATATATGAATATATATATATTGTAGAAAGGCACAAGGGACTATAGTGGACAGACGATGTGTGTCACCGATCTGTCTGAATTCGGGGAGTTAAAAACCCATTATTTGTTTTGTCAGCGGCAGTAGGCCACTGACACATTCATATTATTAGTATGGCTGAAATGCTCTTATCCGGGTTAGGTTTTTACTGGAGCAGGCACAAGTAGTTAGATAGATATATTGTGAGAAGGCACAAGGTGCCGTTCTGGATGGCCCTGATACGTGTCACTGAGGCTCTTAGTCTCTGTGAAGTAAAGCCTGCTAGCCGTTGTCAGTATAGGTATGGTACTGACATTTGTTTTGGTTCCAATAGTATGACTGCTGGAAAGCATTCAATCTGTGCCAGGCTTGTACTGGAGCTCCCGCATGTGTTGGTCCCTGGAAAAAAATTGGGTGTCACATGTATCCACAGGGACATCAGGGTTTATACAGTGGCCCAAGTTAAACTTGAGACAGGATGGGGTACCGTATCACACAATGTTGGGGTTGTGCAGTGCCTATTGCACGATGTGATTGTGGGTCGTGACTGCCTTTTGTTCTGGGACCTGTGGCGAAAACGGTCTCTGCCAAGTCCCACAGGTTGCCTGGACCAGGCTGCTGGGGGGGAACCAAAGATGAACCCAGAGTTCCCTTTCTTAGACCTGGTAGGGGATAATGAGGAGGAGGTCTCAGCAGACTGTCCCTGATTTGGGAGTATCCAGACAAAATTTTGGTACCACCCAACTGCAGAACTTGACCCTAAAAGGGGCACGGGAGAATGTGAGGATTCTTAATGGGGTACCCCAGGAGTCGGGGGCAGAGGATCGGTTTCCGCATTTTGCCCTGAATCCCAAACTGTTATACCGAGTAACCAAAATCAGGGATGAAGTGGTAGAGCAGTTATTGGTTCTATGGAGGTTAGGCGTATGGTCATGGATATGGCCCACTCCCATGTGTTGGGGGGGGTATTTAGGGGCACACAAAATGCTCAAGAGGATACTACAGCATTTCTATTGGCAGGGGGGTTACTGGGAAATTAGGGATTTCTGCCAATCTTGTCCCACCTGCCAGATCATATCCCCGTTAACACATTTCCATAGCCCTCTAGTTCCGTTACCAATCATTGAGATCCCCTTTGATAGGGTAGCGATGAATCCAGTAGGGCCATTGGTGAAGACAGCAAGGGCTCACCAGTACATCCTGGTCATTGTTGATTATGCCACCCGTTACCCGGAGGCCATTCCTCTCTGGAACTCCACATCCTGAAATATTGCAAGGGAGCTGCTCTATGTCTTCTCCCGAACAGGAATTCCTAAGGAGATCTTGACGGATTAGGGAACCCCGTTCATGTCAAAAGTAATGAGTGAGCTGTGCAACGTGTTGATAGGTACGCAGCTGCGCACTTAGGTCTCCCATCCTCTGATGGACAGTCTCGTTGAATGCTTTAACAAGACCCTGAAGGCCATGCTGAGGAAAGTGATACAGAAGGATGGGCGGGATTGGGACTGTCTCTTACCGTACGTGCTGTTCTCGATTAGAGAGGTACCCCAATCCTCCACAGGGTTTTCACCTTTTGAGCTTTTGTATGGTAGGCATCCTAGGGGTCTCTTGGATCTGGTAAAAGAAACCTGGGAGAGTGAGGTCACACCCTATAAGAGCGTAGTGCAGCATGTGGCCCACATCCAGGCACAAGAAGCCCAGGCCTGGGTCTATAATAGGTCCGCTAGCATAAGGCATTTTAACCCGGGAGATAGGGTACTAGTGTTAGTACCCACCGTCGAAAGCAGGTTCCTTGCTATGTGGCAGTGTCCCTATGAAATAGTGGAAAAGGTGGGGGAAGTTAATTATAAGGTTCACCAACAAGGGAAGAGGAAACCCTTCCAGATTTACCACGTCAATCTGATAAAAACCTGAAAGGAGAGAGAGCCTCAGGAGGTTTATTGCCTGGTGACCAAATCTCAGAGACCCTATACCCCTCCCAAAAGCAACAATTTAGGGAACTACTGCAGAGGAATTGAGACCTGTTCACAGAAACACCCAGCCTCACCAATGTGATAGAGCATGAGATCCTTACATACCCAAATGTGGGAGTAAACCTGAAGCCCTATAGGATCCCTGAGGCCTGCTGTGAGGTTATTTCCAAAGAGGTGCAGAAAATGCTAGAACTAGGGGTGATCGAGAGGTCCAAGAGTGGGTGGTCCAGCCCCATAGTGTTAGTGCCAAAGCCAAACGGGGAATGTAGATTCTGCAACGATTATCGCAGACTCAATGAAGTATCCACAGTGGATGCCTACCCTATGCCCCGGGTAGATGAATTAATTGAACAATTAGGTCCAGCGAGGTATATTAGCGCCCTTAACCTTACAAAGGGATATTGGCAGATTCCGCTGTCAAAAGACGGGTCATTTCAATATGTCCAAATGCCCTTTGGTTTACAGGGGGCCCCCGCCACATTTCAGAGGGCCATGGATCAAGTCCTACTCCCACATAGGAGGTATACGGCCGCATACTTAGATGACCTCGTCATCTTCAGTCATGACTTGGAGAGTCATCTCTGTCCAGGCCGTACTAAATTCCTTAAAAGGGTTTTGCCATGAAGTAAAGTTGGCGTGGGAAGCTTGCAAATGAAATAACAAACATTTTCACTATTCATTATTATTAAAAATTCTGTACCGTTTTTGTTTTAGATGCTCCTTTAGTGATCCACTGTTTACAGCTCATCTCCAGGGGATACAATCAGGGCTGAGAGGTCCTCAGTCCTGTTCAGACATGCTCAGACATCACCTCTCCTTTCAGGCAGACATGCTCAGACATCACCTCTCCTCTCAGGCAGCTACTGAGTGTTCAAACCCCAGGTGCTATCATTCTACTCCCGTCCTCTGTACTCCTTAGTAATTTGTCAAAAAGTGCAAATAAATAAAAAAGAGTCCCCAATGAGGTATGTGCACTGATAAAGAGAAAAAAAAAACTTAGGTGTGGTTCCTGTAGGGAATTGAACCTAGAACCCTTGCCTGTGAAGCAAAAACATTACCTCTCAGCTACGTACAATGCTTTACATAAACAGACCTTTCTTTGACTAGAGAGAGGAAAGGCCTGGTGATGTCATCCTACTGGGTCACATGATAGGCAATTCAAACAAATCACATATGCCCCCTTCTGAGCACACAGAGCTGAAGAGCTGGATGCAGGAAGGTATGAAATGAGATTGTGGCAAAACCCCTTTAAGGAAAGCTGGGTTTACAATAAACCCAAATAAATGTGCCCTAGGGATGAAGGAAACTAGGTACCTTGGGTACATCATAGAGAGAGGGGAAATTAAACCCCAAGTGAATAAAGTAGTGGCGATTCAAAAGTGGCCCCGCCCCCCTCAGCAGGAAGCAGGTCAGGGCCTTTCTGGGGATTGTAGCCTACTATAGACGATTTATCCCAAAGTTTGCAGAAATAGCAGTTCCATTGACTGACTAAACCAAGGGCACAAAGTCAACAACGATTAATTGGTCCCCTGAGGCAGAGAGGGCTTTCCAGGAGCTCAAACAGGCCCTGTGTAGGCATCCAGTGCTAGTAGCCAAGGACTTCTCCCGTAAATTTGTGGTCCAGACCGATGCCTCTGATGTTGGTCTGGGAGCAGTTATGTCTCAGGTAATGAATACGCCATCATTGAAAAAGAATGTCTGGCCATAAAGTGGGCATTTGACTCCCTCAGGTACTACCTGTAAGGAAGAAAGTTCAGGCTAGTGTCCGACCATGCCTCACTCATGTGTATGTGGGAGAAGAAGGGAAACAATGCTCAGGTTACCCGCTGGTTATGGCCATGCAGGATTTTTCATACTCAGTAGAAAATAGGCCAGGCAAGCTGCAGGGAAATGCAGATGCCCTCTCAAGAGTTCACAGTCTGGCGGCTGAAGGTGCCCAAAACCCCGGCTTTGGCCAGAGGGTTGGGGGGTATGTGAGAAGGCACAAGGTGCCGTTCTGGATGGCCGATATGTGTCACTGAGGTTCTTAGTCTCGGTGAAGTAAAGCCTGCTAGCCGGTGCCAGTATATGTATTGTACTGACATTTGTTTTGATTCCACTAGTAGGACTGCCGGTTAGCAGTCCATCTGGGCCTGGCTTTTTCTGGAGCAGTCTAAAGAGTAGGGTGGGAAGACTGCTCCCATGTATCCAGCCCAGATTTTGGTCAGGCCTATATAAGGCAGGAAGTTTGGAGGATGGGTGTGGTGGTTCTCAGTCAGAGTTTGCCTGACGAGGTGGAAAGTGTGCGTGCCTGCCAACCGTCTGCCACCTGCCACATTCCCCTGATTTGGGTGGGGAACACACCCGGGAGCTGTTTTCACCCTGATACTGTGAGTTATCCACAGGTACTGTGTATTTTGTTTTGTTTGGGCTGACGTTAAGCCCATATGCACTTCGTTTGCTGTGTAATCTGTGGCTAAATAAAGGCCGAGGACGGTGTGTTTGTGCAACCACTGAGTTACATCCCCACTATATATGTGGTATGTGTGAATGTATACATATATATATATATATATATATATATATATATATATATATATATATATATAAAAATATATATATATATATATATAATATATAATATATATATATATATATAATATATATATATATATATATATATATATATAAAAAAATCTGTGTATTCATTGCAGTATTCCCATTCACACATTCCACTCTCTTGGATCCTCTGTGATGCCCCATGTATCCTTGGTGCGAATAGCATGTGTCCCCCCATGTATTCTTGGTGTGAATAGTAAGTGTTCCCCATGTATTCTGGGTGTGTCACATGTGTCCACCATGTGTTCTGGGTGTGAGGGTCACTTGTGTCCCCCATGTGTTCTGGGTGTGTCACATGTGTCCCCCATGTGTTCTAGGTGTGAGTGGCACGTGTGTCCCCCATGTGTTTTGGGTGTGAGTGGCACGTGTCCCCCCATGTATGTGTGAATAGGCATATGCCTAAATATTATTATTTTGTGTAGCTTTGTTGCATTGATTAAATAGTAGCCCTGTGATATGTATCCGTACCTGAATATAATAGAAATCTAATTAATTCACTCACTATGATATGAACCCAGTAATAGTATGCAAGGCTGCAGGGTGATCATAGTCACTCACAAGTTTTCAGTATAGAGAGGCGGCTCAGGACCAGAAATAAGCCAGTCTATTGTAAATCTTAGGAGTTGAAGCTTATTAAGTAGTATTTTATTTTTTTATAAAACTGATGCTATTTTCTTGACATACTGTATACACCAAGGGTGACATGCCATTTTTTATGCGCATTAGTAGCGTATAATGCACCTGAATCTATGACCTGTTCTACTGTTGATCATAAATTTAGCACTTTCTAGCTACTAAGCGACACTTCTGGCTCAGGTAAAACAACTTTTAAAGCGGTTTACCGGTTCCAGCAGTAATGCGCCTGGATTTGCCGTACTGAAGCTCTGTAATGTGCCTGATATAGGAGTACGTCTGATTAAAAATAGAGTGCCCCAAATGTGCACCACAAATATAATGTAATCAGATGTCAAATGATTTACTGGTATAATATTCATTTAGAGTGACATGTATGAACGGGGCTGCGCCAGAATTCTGGCCTAAAAAAGCTGTAGTAGACCAGTTCTATAGATGTATAAACAGGCGTACTTCAAACTTAGTGCCTCGGTACCGCGCCAAAGACACTTTTTAGTGCGCTTAAGTTTTGGAGCGTTCTGAGGGGTTACATCACATTAGTAGAAGTATACATATTTATGATTCTTTGATGCCAAAACTTTGACGCAAAACAGTTAGAACAGCCAGACCAAGTTAAAGGTGATCTGCCTGAGCCTGAGCTGTCGTATTGGCACTACAATGCGCCTGTATGTATGAACTGCAGAAGAACAGGTTCATACATTCTGGCGCCAGAATTCATACATGTCAGCCTTGGTATTCCATTGCTTTCAATAATCACTACATTACTAGTATATTGCTTTCCATAGCATTACCATATTTCACCTCTAGATGGCAGTTGAAGACTAGACACCATCGCTTCTCATGTCAAATGCAAGACATGTTTTAACATAAAACGTCTTCTGAACAATTTCAAGAAACCATGGAGACCAGGGCAGTGCAGCATGCAGAAGAACATGATATGCAAAATGTTTCTTAGTCACAACGCTGCGCAGAGCTATGATCAGTCTGATAGTGATGGCAAAGAAGAATATTTTACAGTGATGTATCAAAACATTTCTTCAAGCATTTAACTTTCCCAATGAAGTATATGCAGAGCAATAAGTTTATTAGTGAATTGAATACAGTCAAGGGAAAACAGAAAGTGCACCCTTCTTCAGTTCTATGTTTTTATTTTTCTGGGCCTAAAAAGGATTGTCCACCAAATAAAAATTATTTGATATTGGGGATAGGATGGGCAGAAAAAGAAAAAAAACCAGATACATATGTAAAAGAGAAACATGGAACACACATCCTTGATATATGTTAATCTATTGCTTCTCAGCAAAAAACTTTTACAAAAATGAACAGGAGGTTCTTTTTGATTAAACAGTATAAGCCCACTTGCCACTTCATGGCAACCTCTTTAAAGTGGGTCCCTACACCTCTCCTGGGCTCCCTGCAAACAGACTGAAAAAATAGGGCATTAACCCTTATACAGATACTGCTAATTAAAGACACTTGGACTAAATGTGAAGGTGTGCTCGTCCAAGTAAAAAAGCAAGGACATATTGTAAAACATATGTAAAAGACAAACATGGACTGCACATTCTATTGCTATACATTGATCTATTGCGTCTCGGAAAAGAAAAAAAAACTGATACTTCCCTACCTGTCCTTCAATTCCTAGTTCTCTTCCCCACACACAGGAGTATAAGTGAATATAGTGTGAGTCTCTCCTCTGTGTCAGGAAGAACCCATTAATGAAAAGAAGTGGATTGCTGATGAGACTCCGAGCGGCGGCAGCAGCAGCGAGCAACAGGTAGGTAAGTACCAGATGCTCTTTCTTTTTTTGCCCACCATGGCCCGAATTTAATCCGTTTAACTGCTTAGATGTCGCAGTCAATAGCAACATCTAAGGGGATGTCATGACAGCTGGAGCCTAGACAACAGACTCCGGTCTGTCTCGACATGATGATTGACATATCTTTACTACTAGAATGTATTATAACAGTGATTAAATGATCGCTCAGTCTTCTCTTAGTGGGACTTGTAAAGAGAAACACATACCTCCCATTCACCATTGCAAATACTTGCCAGTCAAAGAAAATGAAAAATAAAAGAGAAAGTACACATATTTGATATTGTCGGCTTGGGCTACAAAACTATCATGTTATTAAACCTGCAAGATAAAAGCTGTAAGCTAAGTGAAAACAATGCCCAAATTGCATTTTGTGATCATCCTACTACATGTTAAGGTAGACCCTGCAGTTGGAAGTTTGGGTATTAGGGGTCACCAGAATGGAACCTGAAAATGGAGGCAGGGTCACCAGAAAGGAAATAGATTGGGAAGTAAGTAAGGAGGAGTCAGCTAGTACGAATGAGAAAAATATAGAGAAGTCAGGGTTGGAGCTTCACAAAGGCCCCATAATTGTGAACATAGCCTTGATGACCCTTCCGTTTCCTCATGGTACAGCGTAGCCAGGATATCTACCCACCGGGAAGCATTTTGAAATCTGCAGATAGTGGACAAAAAGTGTGGACCGAAAGTGAGAATCCTATCCAAAATGCTAGCCACCGAAGAACGTGTCAGAAGAACAGAGAAGGCAGCAGCTGGCTTATGGTTAGATGTGCAAAATAAGTAAAGGGTGGCAAATCTCATTGTTTAACTCTTAAATAAAGAAAATCGTTGTCACTCCCCAGTGTGGACTATTTGCCAGGTCTTATATGCACATAAAATGGAATAATTTATTTCTGAAATGGGATCACTAGTGGAAGGTTTCACAGTGTTGGTACATAGGGGCTTTGCAAATGTGACATGGTACCCAACAACCTCTCCAGCAAAATATGCGCTTCAAAGGCCAAGTAGTGTTCCTTTCCATCTGAGTTCTGTCATGTGCCTGAACAGCAGTGGGTGACCTTGGTTTCTATTTTTAATGGTCTTACACTTATCCCTACATATGAGTACTGCATAGTGCATATATAGTGTATGTTCTGATGCCGAGACTTGTGTGTATGGATCAAGCTATATGTTGAATATATAAAAAGACTTCTTTACATTTGTAGGGATAGTGCAGGATAATCTCCTGTAGAATTCAATAGGTCTGCTCCTTTTCACAGGCTGCTATGTCCTTGAAGGTGCTGTAAAGTATCTCTCTAAATGCTGTAAAAGCAGCTCAGGCAAGATGGCTGCCCACATAACCATATATAGCTGACAGAATTACAAAATCTACAATAGGAAAATAAAAACGGCTGAGACCAATATTTATCAGTATGTTGTTTAAATTAATATTAAAATTGGCTATACATTCCCTTTAAGGGTGTATCTGGGACATTGGTGTGTGTTTTTTTTTTCCATAACACCCTATCACTGTTTGGGGTCCCCCCCCCCCTTTTTTTCATACAAAAAAAAGTTTGCACCCGCACATAGGATGTTGCCGTACTAAGAAATTGTGTAACAAATTTTATGCTGCATTTTCTTTTGCATTCTTTGTAAAAATAAAGAATTTACACATAACGAAAAAAAAATCCGGTTTCTAAAAATTTTTTTTTTTTTAATTTTTGCAATTTTTTTCCTTAAATAGACAAAGACTGTGTCAATTACAGTGTATCACTAACTTAAAGTACAATATGTCATAATAAAATACTCTCAAAATCACAATAAGCGCCATATATTAGGCTGGCATATATAGAACAAAATATTCAAACAATGCGAGTGGTATGAAACTCACTTTCATTCAGTCGTTCCAATGCAGTCTTGAATCCTGAAAGTTGAATGAAAGAGCAATGGTTACACTACACTTAGAAACAACTGGAAATAGTGTTGTGGTTTGCCAGATTCTTAAAATATTGCTATGTAGCTGATATAAACATATATAAAGGATAGAATAATAGACAGATATGCAAATAATAATGATCTAAATAATCATTAGTGATCCTCCTTTTCATTATCATTTCAGTAATAACGATCCAACAATTTCATCATTAAGTGGGTTGTCTCACTACATTAATTCATCTTATCTCAGTCCTGTTTACTTGGTTTCATTTTTGAATGCAGGAACATGTTTACTCACTTTATTGGTCTCTACTGGCTACTACTGTCCTGCAGTGACGAGCTGCTGAGGACACCAGGTCTGTAGCTATAGCAACCAGCGCTGTCAGACTATCAGGAGAGATCAAACAGGTCTGTAGCTATAGTGACCCAAGGAGCTTATGCAGCTCATACAGGAAATCTCAGAATAGGTAGGACACTGTTAATGGACACATATTGCAAAGTGATTTGTTTTTGCAAGATCTTTAACATAAAAAGCAATCCTTGTAGTGAGACAACCCATTTAAATTCTGTTTATCTGTAACAAATTTACAAAAAAGAAAATAATAAAAATTGAAAGGAACCATTTGACAAAATGGCTATGTTTAAAGATCAAACTCTTACTAATTTTATAGTTGCAATCCGGGATTTCTACCAAGAGAGCAGAACTCTTAATTGGGGTCTTAGATCAATACAGTCGTTTGTACTGTACATATTTATTACAATTCTAATTCTCATAATTTGAATTTACTGTATACTTATTAAAATGTCTTAGGAGACTTCATACATTAGTTGCAATTACAAATGATGTATTTTTATACCACATAGATGAGGTTCCTGGAAATTAATGCAAAATCTATAACAGAGCCCCATCTACAATGTGCATTTTTTAATGCTGTGTTATTATGTGACAGTAATAGCTGTGCTACATCACCAGAAGCCCAAGTGTGTCTGCTACCTTCTGCATCCAGTCTAACTATGCCACAGCTTTTTTTTCTTTTCCATACTACAGTGAAAGGGAAATTAACTTTCCCAGCTTAAGAAAAAGATATATTTGTAGTACTTTTACATAAATCACAGGGATTCTAAAGCATAACCACATGGTGTCAGCAGGGCTTTGTACAGAACTTCACAGTAAGCCGCATAAAACATACAATATTGGTACATTCTTTTGCAATTAAAATAAAAAATTTAGTGAAGTCACTAAAATCCCCGTTTATCCTAATTCTGATACTATAGAGACTGTGATTTCACTAAAGAATAGAATGTATGTTCTGTTTTATTAGTTACTAGTATAGGGAAAATGTTGGAAGAGGACACTTTCACTCTCCATGGCCTCTTCAGGCTCCCGCCTTGGACTGTAGGTAGATCTACAGCAGTTACTGCCACTGCAAAAAAACGGTGGTGCAGCGCGATCCAGCAATTTGAAAATGGCATTGGATTTTGGGTGGCATTTTCAAATTGATGGGTAGACTTAGCCTTAGAGGGACATTGGTGATGGAGGGGTTGTGAAAAACAATGACAGGACATCTGGCTATGAATGTAAACTAGCAGAGCTATAGTTGTCATGAAAGAAAGCTTCTAGTGAGACATTAAGGGCGACATGTCAGAAAAAAGGCGCCACCACACCAGTTTTAAGGCGCATTAAATGAGTGCATAGTCCGCCTGAATGAAAGAACCTGTCAAAAATCTGGCGTATTGTACACCTTGCATAGTATAATTGATGCGCCTAATTTAGGTGCATGGCAAAATGTAGGCGCATATCATTGCTAGCATATTTGATGCACCTACTTTAGGTGCATTCAAATATGTCATGCCTGGTATATAATGCACCTAGCTTTGGTGTACTGCAGTTCATTTATATAGAGAATAGGGCATCAAAAGTTTGTTGCCGCAAAATATACCGATAAAATGGGACATGTTGCCCAAAATGTACATGCTGCCAATGCACACTGTTAGCTGCAGAGTGACTCTATCTTTGATATAAATACACAAATATGTGATCTACAGAACTGGCGTGACGTCTGAGACTGAGAAGCTCTTTCCTTCTGATAAAATATAGCAGGTAGTGACATCACCATCCCGGCCTCTAAGATAGAGAAGCTTGTGTAAATAGGCAGAAGATAAAAACTGCTCTAATTCTGAAACTAAGCAAAATTAGATTAGAAATGTAGTTGGTAATAATCTTTATTTAATCACTGAAATGGATATTCCCATCTCTCCAGCATAATGGATGCTTATGGTGCTTTCACCCTGTGGGCGACATGTATGATCGGGCTTTACGCCTATTTTTTGGCGTATACTGCGCCTTCCGGCCCGATTCCTCCTGTTGGATGCAGGGATGCAGTGTTAGGCGCAGCGTTCGCCACTTTCAGCTGCGCCCCGCATGAAGGGGCGGGCAGTGGGCTCGGGGTGGGTGCGGGGTAGGCGTTCCGGGGCGGGACGCGGCGCGCTCGAAAACTCCGAGGCATGTACGATGGCGAGTCGGCAAAGCAAGGCGCAGTGCAGCGCTCGGCAGCTCCGACAGTCAGACCTAGTTAATTTTGGTCTAAATGCTCCGGCAGAGGCGAAGTGAAGCAGGATCGGAACATGCGAGGAAACAGAAGATCGCTACCCAAATCTCGGCGCTCCGCTCCGTGCAGCAGGAGTATGATTCCGAAAATATCGCCTTTATAAAGGCGGAAAATTTGTCGAAAAGAGCTGAACGTAAAAAATAACATAAATAAAAAATCTTTTTCCCTAAACTTAGAACGGCCGAAATATCAAGAATTATGATATTGTAAATTGCCAGGAAATACAGTAATTCAAATTCTGAAACCATTCTCTTTTGGTCGGCATAAACCGGCCAATCAGAATAGGAGTGACAGTAAACCCCTTAAACCTATGGGAAAGATTGACCAATCAGAATCAAAGGCGGGACAGTCAAAATACAGTAAAAATGCAGAAACGAGCTGATTGGTTGAAAGCGGTGGGGGCTCGCCCCAGCCTAGCCAATCAGCGCGAGCTACTTTCTCATAGAGTTCTATGGGGAAAAGAAATTCTGAGAGCGCTCTGTGATTGGCTAAGTTAAAAGAGGCGCCGTTATGTGGACCAATGGGAGAGCAAAAAGGGCGACGCTCCAAAGGGGTTTTCTAATGCAATCTGAAAAAAAAAAAAACAGTACATGGCCTAAAATCAAATTTTTAAAAATTACCAAAATTTTTCCCGTTGTGTATTAAAACCAAATTTGATAATAGGGGGGAAACAAAAAAAAAAATTTTTAAATAAATTAAATCATTTTATTTCTTTTTTTTTCGTTGAAACCCATAACTATTGATCCTTGGCTTACGAAAAAAAAAATAAACAGGGTTTTTATTGTTTTAATTTTTTTTTCCCGTTACCCCCCCCCATATTATCTTTATGTTTTATATAAAATTCGGGACAACTTCTGTAGTTTTTTAAAATTTGATTTCACCCATGTACAGTTTTATTTCAGTTTCCCAATTAAAAAACCCATGGGAGCGTCGCTCGTTTCCCCCTTTGGGCCCAAATAAGGGCCCCTTTTTTAAACTTGCCAATCCCAAGGGGCGCTCAAAAAAATTTTTTTTCCCCAAATGGGAACTCTTGAGAAAAAAGTAGCTCGCGCCTTTTTTGGGCTAAGCTCGACGAGCCCCCCCCGTTCAACCAATAGTTGTTTTGCTTTTTTTACTGTTTTTTGAACTGTCCCGCCTTTGAATATGTTGGGGTCAATTTTTCTAAAGGATAAAAATTTTGGGACATTTTCGCTCCTATTCTGATTGGTCAAATTTTTTTCCTCCAAGGTTAAAATTTGGGACATTGTCGCCCCTATTTGTTTGGCGGGTTTATGCCGCCCAAATTTGGAATAGTTTTTAAAAATTTAAATTTAAAATGTTTTTTCCGGGGTAAATTCTCTTCTACGGGCTTTTCCCAATGTACCCGGTTCCGGCGACAAACCCCGTTTGTCGGATTTTAACTGCTTTATTTGAAATAAAAGATTTGTTCCCCATTTCTTTATTTTGAAAATTGTTTACATTTAAAAAAAAATAAATTTTTTTTTAAATTAATACTTCTTTGCCGCACCCGGGGATTTCAGAGCGCCCATCTCTCCATAGATTTTAAAATGGGAAAAAGGTAGTGCGCTCTGGGGGGCGGGGTTACCCAAAGCCCCGTTTCCCTCAGCCAATAGCTCTTTTCTGTTTTGTTACAGTATTTTAAATGCCCCAAAACCGTGGATTCTGATTGGTTTTTAAAATTCCCTCCATAGGCTAGAATGGGTCTCTGTGGGCTCCAATTTCGTTTTGCTGAGCTACCCAAAGTCCCCCGGAAAAGTTTTAACCAATCAGCTTTTTTCCCGCATTTTTTACTGTATTTTAAAACAAATCCCGCGTGGGATTTTTGATTGGTCTAAACTTCCCCATAGGTTTTAAAAGGGGTAATGTCGTTTCCTTTTTCTGTTTCCCGGGTTTTAGGGCCGGCCCAAATAAAATTTAGTTTTCCCTGAATTTTTTAAATTTTAATGTTTACCCGGAAATTTTACAATATCCAAATTTCTTAATTAAAGGATTTTTGGGGAAAGTGTTTTTTGTTTTATGTATTTTTTATTTTTTTAGGTTTTCAGGTTTTTTCCTGAGAATGTTAAAAACCCCTTTTTAAAAAGGCGATTTTTGATTTCATACTCCGCCCCCCGATTTCGGGAAATTGATTTTCGCTGTTCCAGCCTGCCCTGGGCATCGGAACTTTTTTTTCCGGGCGCAGTCCCCGAATTGGGGGCCTAATTTGGGCCCCTGCGCCCATGTTCCCAAAGCAGTCCCCCCAAACCATTTGGCGAGGCGCGGGGAACTTTTCCCCGCATGTACGGGCGCCCCCCGCCTCGGAGGCAAATTTTGGGCGCAGCGCGCACTGGGCCCTTTGGGCCCCCGCACTTGCGCCCCACACATTTGGGCCAGGCGCGGGGGATTTTTCCCCCCCCGGCTTGTAGGGCCCGCAACTAACCCTGGGCGCTAAATTATAGGGGGGCAGCGCCCACTGGGCCTAAAGGTCCCCCCAACTGCGGCCTAACAAAGGGCGGAGGCGCGGGGCCCTTTACTTGCTATGTATGAGCGCGCCCCGGCCCCGACATAAATCAGGCGCCGATTTCGCCGGGAAAACTGGGGGAAAGGTGGGGCCCCCCCAGCGAGATTCAAAATTTTTCCCCCTGTGTGTTTTTTTGCGTTTTTTGTGCTTTTTCAATTTTTTTTTGGGGCGGGGAAGGAAACAGAAATTAATGTTTGTAATTTTTGGGCTGAAACAAAAATCGGGGCAAAAATCGCCCTAAATTCGAGGTAAATGCTGTAAAAAGGTTTTAACACCCAAAAGGGAAAGGGGCCAATTGCTTTTAAAAATAAAAAGGGAGCTTCTTAGCATAAAATTCTCCTAAAACCATCCTGAGTGGCTGTAGCCCTTATTTAGGGCAGTGTTGAATCTTTGGAGTAAAAAATTAATTAAATGCTTTATAATTTTTACATAGTTATATGTAAGGTGAAAAAATTTGTAGACTAACCCGCATGAAAAAAGGCTTTTATTAGATATTTTTATGGAAAAAAGGGTTTTGCCTTTCGAGAAAAGTGGGGGGAAAAAGAGAAACCAGGAAAAAAGGGTTTAAAGGGTAACCCCGTCCCGAAGGGGTATTTGCTGCCCCGGACCATGGGATTATGAAATCCAAAAACATAAATCTCTAGTTTAAATAGCCATGTTCTACTCTGCTTTACTCATAGCTGGAGTAGGTCTTAAGTGCAAATCACGGAATAAACCCACAAAGGGAAAATTTGTTTTAAAAAAAAATAGGGACCCAAAATTTCCCAATTTTCCCTTTTAAAATGAAAAAGAATTTTTTTGGGAAAATGCCAAAATTAATATACTGGTATTAAAAAAAAACCTTTATTGGGTAATTTTTAAAAAAATATCCCAAAAAAAAAATAATTAAAAAAATTATAGATTATAGAAAAAGACCAAAAAATCTAGAATGTAGGTAAAAAAAAATATAAATTGACCAGGGCAAAAGAAAAAATTGAAAAGGGAAAAAAAAAACCACAAAGTAAAGTGGTCTCCTCCCTTTAAACCCTACCTACAAAAACTGGGAAAAGGCGTCCCAAATAGGGACGATCCACCGGAACCTACCCCTACCACTAAATAAAATAGTTATCCTATTGACAGAAATAAAAAAACAGGATGCAGTAATATTTAAAAGTATAGAATAACACATCCCCTTGAATTATAAAGTATCACATAAGGGATGCTCAATGTATCCAACAGTTGCAGCAAAATAATTGCGGTAAATTTTAAAATAATGCAGGCAATATGCCAGCTTGACAAAAACATTTACTCCACAAAAACCCCAAACATGTTTCGGCCCCCAACAAACGCCCATCGGGGGAAAAAAATAGGTGGGCTAGGGTTTGTGCTAAGAGTTGGATGAAGCATAGGGCTCCAAAACCCGGTTACGCTATGGGGGGGCTGCACTTCTTGTGGTATCGTAAGTGTTTTGTCTAGCAGTGTGCTATTGCCTCATTTTATAATTCACCGCAATTATTTTCTGCAATGTTGGATCTTTAGATACTTTTCATACATAAAAAATTAAAGGTGATGTGTTTTTTCTTACTTTGAATATAACGCTACTGTTTTTTATTTCTGTAAAAGGGATAATTAGTATTTAGGGTAGGGCTAGGTTCCCTGGGGGATCGCCTTATTGGGACCCCCCTTTCCCACTTTTTGTAGGGGGGTTTAAGGTGGGACCACTTCACTTTGTGGTATTTTTTTCCCTTCTGCAATTTTTTTTCTTTTTCCCTGGTACCATTTATATTTTTTTTCACTAATGTCTAGATTGTGTTGTGGTTTTTTTTCTATAATTAAAATTTTTTTTTTTCGTCTTGGGATACTTATTTAAAAATTATAAAAAAGGGGTTAATTTTTATTCCAGTATATTAAGGCACTTTAAAATTTAGTTCGTTTTTGGGGTCTTAAGGCCAGACTCTTCGATTCTGCTCTTTTCTTGGGTCTTCTGTGAACCCCCATTATAATTACTACGCACATACTTATTGGTACCCCGAGAAAGTTTTGTGGTTGGGTCAAGGGTTAATCTGCAATATCTGTTTCATTCTGTTCATTGTAAATTTTTTCTTGAAATTGTGGGATATGATCGTCTTGCTCCCTGCAAAAACCCTCAAAGGGCTAATATTTGTGAAAGCCAAGTACGGGGGCAGTTTTGGGAATACAGCGAAGTGGGACAAAGAACAGACTCCAAACCCTAAACAGGGTTTGTTTTGCTGATTTTCGGGAAAACAAATGGTGAACGACCCCCCAAAACAAAATTTACAAATCGGCCCGGGCCCCTGTGCGCACAGGTCCCGCCAAAAGGGGTTACTTCGGGGATGCCGGTTTTTTTTTACCTAACCGGGGGGTTCGGAAAGGCTGAAACCCTTCCCCTCTTAATACCGAATCCCAACGGGAACAATTGTGTGGGGGGCAGTTGCAGGGGATCGTGGTGCAGCACAGCAGTTACCAGCTTAAATGATTTACCCTTCCTCCCAAACCAAAATTTTACACAAATTTCCCTCACGATAAACCGGGGTCAAGGAGCAAATGGTGCACTAGAAAACTATCCAAAGTCCTAACAGGAGGGTATTTGGAAACCCCCCTTTTGGGCCTGAAACTGAGCCAAAAAACTAAATAATATCAGGCCTTCTCACAGTCCTGAATCGTTTGGTGTGCCGCATCCGGGGTACTTAAAGATGGCCGGAAATTCTGTTCTCGGGCAGAGGGATGGAATGGTGGCCCGGCTGCAGAACGCCCTTTTTTTACTTGGAGCTTGTCCTTCTTGCCCAGGAGTTCTCTCTCTCCCTCTGCGGGGCGTCTGATGACGGGCGGCCCTCTGCCCGGGAAGCGTGAATCCGGGCCCTTTTTAGCCAACTGTCTCTGTCGTTCTCCTCAAAATCTCAGCGTTTCGAAAAAATACTGCAACATTGCCGTTTATCCATAATCTCCAAAAAATTGGGAAAACTCGCAAAAAACAAGAGTGATTTGTCTATATTTCTATTTTGCATGGGCAAACAAAACTCTATCGTTCTTACTTTTTAAACCTGAAAAAAATTTTTATTTTTTAAAAACTCTTAACCTCTTTTAACACTTTTTAAAAAAAACCTGATCTTAACCTCATTTTTTAAACCCCTTTTTTTGCTTCTGAAAGAGGAATAACCCCCTTTCTATTATCCAGTTGGTGGAACCCCCCCTCAAACGGGGGACCTTTATCTTAACGGGACTAGCTCTAAGGGATCCCAAGCCAAATATTGGGGAGTTGTCCCTAATTTTAGACACGAAAAAAAAAGGCCCCTTTTTGAACCGCGCAACAGGGGACACTTATAGACAGGGGGAGACACAAATTTAAAAGTATACTGACCCGCCGACATGTTTCGGCAGCTAACCTGGCTTTTCAAGGCTTTGGGGCGACCATGGGTCTGAGCTCCTTCCTTTTTATTCATGTTGGTAAACACCCGTTCAGGGCTCACCAATTTCATCAAGAATCCCATAAAACCCACTCCCCCTTCCGTGCGCCACTCTAAAAATATCCTCTGAAACTGCCACCTGCTCTAGAGCCCAAAAAAACCTTTGTCAAAATTTCCCCTTCCATACGGGCTTTCGCCCCCTCTTACCGTATGCCCCGGGCCCTGCACTGCACCAACAAAACCTCCCCCGCTGTGATGGGTTCCGTTTTTTTCACCCCTCTCATTTATTGCAACTGCGTGCCTACCCAGAAAAAACTAGCAGACTAAGGTGTCACATTACACAGACACTGCCTCTTTATCAATTTTCCCCTAACCCCTTCTCTTTAAAATCTAAAAAGCATTCATTGGGATCTAAAACCACGTACAATAGACACGAAAATTTTTCTTCCAAAAAGCACTTTCCTTATAGTAAATGCATATTCTTCCAATAGGCTGCAGGCCCTTAAAATATAGATTTTCTAAAGCTATATTCATAAACACTTCTCTTTTAAGTAATATTCATATTATTTTAATAATGCTGTGGGCTCTATGGCTAGAGGGACACTCCCAGAAAGACATTTTTGGAAGTCTTTAAAGGCGAAATAAGGTGCTGAAATTTTGGGGCATATGTGTGAAAAAAATAGGGGAAAGAAAGGGGGATTTTGGGTGTGGTTTTTTTTTGAGGAAAGGCAGAGGATCCAACCAAATAAATTGAAAAACCCAAAGCCTAAAAGAAGGGTTTTCATTTTCGGATTTATTTATCTTTGCTGATTCCCCATATAATGTTTTTGAAGAAACATGATATATGTGATTTAAATCGGGCAAGGGATATAAACACAGTTGAATATATGACATGGAAGATCAGAGTTTATATATGTTTTTTTTTTTTTTTCCCGCCCTTCCAGCTCCCGCGCGCCCCCCCTTCCCCCTCCCCCCTTTCCTCTCCCCCCTTTTTTCCTCTACTTTTTTCCCCATTTTCCCCGGGTCCCGTAATGACAGAATTTTATTTAGTGAGGCCAGTTTTAATTAACAATTAGGGATGATGTTATTGCTTTTGCAAGGGGCTATTCATGTATGTTCATGTATGTGGAGATTTGGTTTCTGCTTGGGCGCTAATTTAGGCAAGCGGATGCAACTGATGCAATGGCACTTTAGATACTGGAGTTCTTGCAGCTCCCCTGTTTTTTTCCCCCCCATTTAAGTGGTGGATTGAAAGGTGCTGTGAGCCGTGGAGAGAATCTTAAAAGGGGAAAATTTGAGGTCAAACTGTGGGAGGGGGGGAGGCCTTAGCCCTAGAGCCCCACAGCTTTTTTTAAGGGAAAATGAATATTTAAATTTAAAAGAGAACGGTTTATTAAAATAGTCTTTAGCAATATATTATTTAATGGGGCCCGCAGCTCTATTGGGAAAGAATATGCATATACTATTTAAGGAGAAGTGCTTTATGGGGAAAATAATATGACGTGGTCTTTGTAAGTGGGGTTTAGATTCCCAAGGGAAAATTGCATATTAGATATGAAGAGAAGGGGGCTTAAGGGAAATTTATAAAGATGGCGTGTGCGTGTAAAGTGAACCTTGTCTGCTTAGTTGATTCAGGTGAGGGCGTTGCAATAATAGGAGGGGTGGACGGAAGCCCATCCATCAAGGTGAGGGGTTTTTTGGTGCGTGCATTGGCATGGGGGGGAGTACAGTAAGATGGGGGCAAGCCCCTTAGGAGATGGTGAATTTGACTGAAGGTTTTTTGGCTCATGGGGAGCCTGGGTGGAGTTTCAGCAGGATATTTTGAGTGGTGGCCCTGGAAGGGGGGGGGGTTTTATGTGGATTCTCTGAGGCTAATTTGGGGGCACTGAAAAAGGGGGTTTATAAAAAATGATATAAAAGGAAGTGAGCTCAGACCACATGTGATCGGCCTCTAAGCCCTTTATAAAGCCAGGGTTTGCTGCCGAAACATTCGGCGGGTCAATATGACGTTTTAAATTGTGACTCTCCCCCCTGTTAAAGTGTCCCCCCTGCTGCAACGGTGTCACAAAGGGGGCCTTATTTTTTCTGTGTTATGGATTAGGGCGAGCCCCAAATAGTTGGTGGGGTCCCTTTTGGAGCTGTCTTTGTTATGATATAAGGTCCCCCGTTAGTGGTGGGGTTCCACCAGATGGTAAAAAAAGGGAGTTTTCCCTCTTTCAGAAGCAAAAAGGTTAAATGATGAGGGGAGGATCAGGGTTTTTAAAAAGTGTGTATAGAGGTTAAGAGTTAATTTTAAAAAAAAGTTACGTTTTAGTGTTTAAAAAGTGAGAACTGATAGAGTTTAAGTTTGCCTATGGGAAAATAAAATTAGTTTATACCCTGTCCCTCATTTGCTATACTGGAACTGGACAAGCGGTTTTCTTGTGGGCCAAAAAGAGAATACAAAGAAAAATTTTACAATGTCATGCTGGGATTTTAAATTTGAAAACACAAAGGGGTGTCCCCAACTACCCACCCCCACCCCATAAAAATTTGGGTTTTTCCTGGGACAACCCCCCCCCCAAAACAAATCATTTTTCCCATAGGGGGGAACACCAGCTTTGGGATCGGGGAGTCCTAGTGTGGCAAAAGGGTTCGGGGCCTCAGGACATCCCGGGAAAAATTTTGGTGTCCCTATCCCCCGGGTGGCAAAAATTATCAAAAGCGGAAACCCCATTGGGACCCCGGGCAATGGCCCACCCACCTTCTTCAAATTTAAAGGGAAAAAGGCTGCGGGGACAGGGGTATACTTTGGGCGTAGTTTCGGGCACTTCAAAATCACGCGCCCCTTCAACTTTTTTTCTGTGCAGTTTTCGTGACGGGCCCCCCTTTTCCCATACCCCCCTTAGATGGGTTGGCGGGGTTTCCCCCCTTTCTTGACCCCCTTAGGGGCCCCCGCCTCCCACCCCCCCCACCCAAACCTTCCCGATGGCCTTTTTACCCCTGCCATGACCCAATCACCTGGGCCCAAAACGTCTCTCTGCACGGGGGCCGGGGTTTTTAGGATGCCCCACTTGTTTCAGCGCTCCCAAAAAACCTTTTGTGCACCGCCGCAGTTGGCGGGGTGTTCCTGGGCCCGGGCCGGGGAAACGGGTCGGGGGGGGTGCTGCCCGGACCTGGGCCCTGTGAAGATCCTAAATTTCTCTCGAGCCGGTTCCCCAACATCACCCATGTGTGGGGAGTAGGTACAGTTCGCCCTTTAAATACCCCCTTTGGGGAAACACCCCCCTTGGGTGGGAATGTACCCTTTTTGGGGGCACCCAAACCCCTGTATAAAGTTTTCAGCTGACCCCTAGGGGTTTACAGCCACGGCTTTACTTAGTAAAATTTGGTTTCTGTCATGATAAAAACGTACGAATGCCCAGAGGAAAAGGAAGCCAATCGGCAAAATATCAATCATCAGGACCTGGGGCGAAGATGCCCGGGATGGCCCTGAAGGGGACCCGCTTTTCATTGCTTTTTATTTAAAAACCCACAGGTAGGGACATTTTAAAGGCAAGCTTAAATTCCCCAAATTGTTTAAACCAAGTCAGGGCATAAAACCACCCGTTGAAGGCCCCTTTAAATGGGTTTTGTCACCCCCAAAAAGGGGCCGCCTCTCTCATGGGCCCTTCCCGAGCAGCCTCTGGCCCTTATGTTTTGGGGGAAAAACAATCTTTTTGTCTGTGCTGAAACCCCAAAATTGTAATTGATGGTCCGGCACGGATACCCGGGGAAAAAACAGTTTTTCCCCTCCCTTTAACAGCTTTTTCCCCCTCCTGATCAGCTGGGTCCCTTTTTGGGGGTGGGGGGGCCCAAACCCCCGTACCGGACCCCCCCTTAAACTTTTTTGTAAACCCGGGGCAACCATTTTGGCCCCTTGCCAATAAACCCTGCCCTTTTCCCAACCCCAATCCACCCCAGACGCCACCCCATTGGGGTTTGGGCCACGCCTGGAACCAGGGAATTGGCAAAAGTCGGGCATTTCGGGGTTTTCCCTCAAAAATCCCATCAAGCTGAAAGGTTTGGGTTAGTCGACGGGGGAAAAACACGAAAGAAAAAAGGGGGCCCAACCCCCCCAAGGGGGCTTAGCATTCCCCAAAAATGCGCCAAGGGGTTTTTTGTCGGTCATGACACCCACCTCTGCCCTGTCAGGTACTCGCGGTCTTTGCTCACACCAAGCAAACATTCCCCAATTTAAAAGGGAGCTTTAATTTTTTCAGGATTGCGTTTCCGACCCCCGAAAGGCCAACGGGGCAAAACCGCAATTACTCCCCCCTCCCCCTTTCCCTGGACTTTGGACAGCCCCGCCCCCAAAAACCATTTTAAAATACCGTCAGTGTAAAAGCAAAAAGAGGGTGTCGAACCGCGCATGGGGCCCCAAAATTGGGCACTGGTCAGCGTTTTTTTCCCCCGGTTTCCCAAAAAGCCTTTTGCTTGCCTTGGGTAATACCCAGCCATTCCCGGGTAGCCCCCCCACCTCTGGGATTGTAAACGGCCGGGGCCCCGTTTTGGACTGCCTCCACCTTACTGGGGGCCCCGGCTGCCCCCCTTCCCGAATGATCACACCCCCCAAGTATTTCTTTTTCGCTGCGGGGAACGCTGGCACTTCTTTGGTTTTATTTTAACCCAAATGGTCTCTTTAGTCGTTCCAAAACCTGCCCCCAGTTTTTTAAAGGGATGGTCTTTCGAAAAATTTCCCGGGAACACCACCACATGCGGTAGATCGGGCCCCGCCTCAAAGTTAAGATTCCCCCTACACATTTGTTCACGGGGCCGCGGGAAGGGCCCCTGGGGCGGGGAAAGCCCAAAGGGGCATCCGATTGAACCAAAGAGCCCCGGGGGTTAAAAATTTGAAAGCGTTTTTGCCCTACCCCTTCTCACCCCACTGGAACCTGCCAGTATCCCGGGGCCAGGTCAAGGGTCAAAAAGAACTTGCAGGGCCTAGAGGGGACGCGATTTTCCCAAATCCGCGGGGGGGGGAATGGGCGCCACAAGGGTCGGGGCATTTAGCTTCCTGTAGTCCGCAAACCCTGGCCCTGCCATCTTTTTTTCGCACCCAAAACAAGGGGGCGGCCCGGGGAAATTTGACTCTCTTGAATAAACCCGTTTCCCTTGCGTCCACCATGTCTTTCCCTTTTCCCTGGTATTTTTTGGGGGCGGGATTTGTTTTTTCCCATTCTCGATGGCGGGGCATCCCCTTTGGGGGTTTTTCATGCCCCGATGGTAGAAGAAACCCCGGGAAGCCCCTTCACTATGTTTTTAAGAAGCCCCCTTTGGTTTTTCCCAGGGGGGTACCCTTCCCAGCACTTTTTTGGGGGCCCTGGAGTCAGGGTCCTGGGGTTTAAATTTCCCCACCCCTGAGCCATAATCACTCGGCCATTCCCCTTTCCCGCCTTTGGAGGTTTCCGCCCTCGGACGCCCCCTGCAAAAGGGCCCCGGGCCCCCCCCCTTTTCGGGGCCCTAGCGTGACCCTCCCTCGCCGGGAAAAATCTTCCCCCAGGGAAAATGGACTTCGGCTAGTAGGGGGAATTTTCAAAGGGAATGGTCAAATGCTGGGCCATGACGTTTTAATCTTAACGGGTTACCTCCCCTCTTTCCCCATGGCAAGGACCCGAGCTACCGTGGGCGTTTTTGTACTCTTCCTGTGAGGGGGTTTTAACCCCAAGGGCTTCCAGCCCTTTCAACTTTCCGGTTTTGGTTCCCCCGGCGGGATCAATTTTTTTTTGTGGTTGTTGGGGCGGCTTGATCGGGGCTCTCGCTGACACCCCTTTACGTTTTCCCAATGGGTCCCCCCCCCCCCGCCCCCCCCGGGTGTGGGGGTTTTTCTGCGATGCCCGCTCCTCACCATCTGTCGTTGGCTTTTTGATGGGCCGGTGCGTGGTACCTGCTACCCAAAATTTTTTGGGCCCCCCTTTTTGGGATAGAGGGGGTGAACCGGGCTCGAACATGTTAAAGCCCGGGGTCACATCCACTCCCCCCTTCTTGGGGGAAAACCACCACACAACCCTTTCTTTCCAATGCCCCCTCCAAAAAAAGTTTGGCCCGCATTAAACTAACCCCGTACATCCCCCGCTCCATTGTTTGGGTGCCCGTCAAACCAAAAAGACGCTTCCATCTTCTGGGTCCATCAAGTTTCCCGAAGTGTCTCCAAAAACTCCAAGGGGATAAAGGGGACCTGTGACCCATTTTCCAAAATAACAGTTTCAAACCTTTTCTGCCTTTTAGCTCTTTCTTCCCTAACCCGGGCTTCTGGCGGGAAAAATTGTACTACCGCTTTGGGTTTGGTTTCTTTTTGCCCCGCTGCAGGGGCGCCCGTAAATGCGGGGGTCGGTATTTTTTTACCCCCGGGTTGAAAACCCCCTTTTTTTTCCCACATCCCCTGGCAAAAGTGGCCATTTCTTCTGGAAACCCACGAGGGGTTCCCCCCAAAACCCTGCACAAAAGAAAGGACCTCTTGTGGGAGGGCCCCCCCTTGGGGGGGTGTTCTGAAAGGGGAAATGCGGGCAAAGGGCGTTGTTCTGGGGGCTTGTAGCCCTTCCGCCCTTTTGGGACACTTTTCCCGCCCCCGTTTTCTCAAAATCGTCCCCCCCATTTCCTGGAACCCCATCCCTCAAAGACCCTGTGTCCCTGGTCCCCTGCTTCTTGGGAAAATTCTCACAGCCTTTAAACCCCTACGGGGAAAGGGTTCTCCTCCCTTTTACCCGCGGGTTTAAATAAAAAACAAAGAATTTCAGGTCGGGCCCACCCTTTTGGTTTCATCTCTTGCAAAATTTTTTCCCCGTTAAAAATTTAATTTTTTGCAAAACCCACAATGAAATTTGGGGGCCCCTTAGAAGCTTTTCCACTTCTGGAAAAGCCCCCCCCCTACCACTGGGTTTCGCCCCCTTAAACTCATTTTAAAGGGTTTTTGTAAGGGGGGGGGAGTATTGGAAAAAGGGTCTCGCCCTCTCTTTGCGGGCCCTTGAAGAAGCCAAAATTTTAAGGGGGCAGCACTTTGGTAAAAAACCCCCCCTTTTGCCCCTTCCAACAGCGAGAAATTTTTTTTCTCCAGCGGGCCCCTTTTAGATCAGGTCCACCCTTACTGTCCCCTTAAAAGTCCCCCTCCAAGGCCCCCGGCAAAACTATGCACCCAGGTTTTCCCGGGCCCAAGTTAATTTTTTCTCGCTACGCACCCTTTCTTCCAGCCTGCAGTGCAAATTTGGGGAGGGATTGCAAAAGTGGCCCTAAAGGGACATAACACACTTGGGTGTGTCTGTTGGGGCACCCCGAGCTTGGTTGGGCCGGCGCCCTTGACGCCGGGGGGGATCCCCGCCGCGTCCGTCCCTTTTAAAGATCGGGGGGTTTTAAACCTGCAACGACTTCCCCCAAGTTTTAAGCCGGGGGTACCCGGGGGGGTTTTCGGGGAAAACACGGGGAAAATCAAGGGGGCAAAGAAAAATTTCGGGCTCCAAAAACCGGGGTCAACAACTTTTTTTTTTACTGGAAATTTTTTGGGAAAAAGATGGGGAAAAAGATCCCCCCCAACACAAATTTACTTTTTCCTGGGCCCCTTCGCAAAGCGGCCGCCAGAAATGGACTCTCTGGATCCCGGGGAACTTTACCTAAAACCGGGGGGGCAGAAAGGCCAATAACCCCCTTAAACCTTTTTAATACCCCTTTTTCACCAACGGGGAAAAATTGTGTTTGGGGGCAGTTTAGGGGGTTTGTGGTGCAGCCCCAGCAGCTTTCACACTTAAATTTATTTTAACCCCCCCTTCCCTCCTAAACCCCCATTGACACAAAAAATGTCCCTCCCCAATTAAAACCCGGGTTTAAAGGGGCTAAAGGTGCACTTTAAAACTCCTTTCCCAAGGGGCCCCAAAAGGGGAAAGTTTTTTGGGGAACCCTCCTTTTTTTCCCGTAAAATGAGCCTTAAAAACTAAAAAATTTATCGGCCTTCTCAAAGTCCTGAACTCCTTGGCGTGCACGCAATTCCCCTGAGGTACCTTAAAGGTTTGGCCGGCCCAAATTTCCCGTTTTTCAGGTGCGATGGATGGGAAAGGGTGGTTCCCCGGGTGCAGACAAATTTCCCCTCTATTTGGGCCTTTCCTTCTTTTTCCCGGGGTTTTCTCTCTGCCTCTGCGATGGGGTCGTATAGACAAAGGGAGGGTCTCCCTGTCCCCCGGAAAGATGTGAAACCTGCTCCTTTTGCTAAAATGTCTCTGTCTGTTCTCCTCAGAATTCACAGCCCTTTTAAAAAGGGGTGCTACATGGCCCGTCTTTTACCATGTCCCCTTTTTCAATTTTTTCTGGGAAATGGACTTTGCGGCATTTTTGTTTGGGCCAAAAAGTTAGAATACAAAGAAAATTTTACAAATGCGATGGATTTTAATTAGGAAAAAAACAAAGGGAAGGGGCTGTCCCCCTATCCCCCAAATTTTTACAAAGCTTTCTTTAAGGATGGTTTCCCAAAAACAGGGGGTGGAATAAAACAAAAAATTTCCACCCCCCAAACTGGTTTTTAGTTGTTTTAATCAGTGATTCTGCAGGGAAATTTTACCATGGAGTTTTTGATGAAAAAAATGTTCCCACCCAAACCCATGCGGGGTCGATGAGAGGCCCGCAACAACGTTCTCGCCCTGGACTTAAACATCACAGTCCCCCGAGACAGTTATGCCCACTTCTTGCCCGGCCTTGGGTTGAAAAGCAAGGGAAACAAAGGTTTAAAGGGGAGACAAAAAAGTTAATTTTGGGGTTTGGGGGGACAGGGGTTAGCGGGGAAAGGGGCCCGAGGAGGAAGTAATTTCATCTTCTTCCCGTGCTTTGGGCGTAAGGAAATACCCCGGCCTAAATCTCCATTCCTATTATTCCCTCCACAGAAAGTTCTGGAATGCATGGCTACTTCCTGCTCCCTTTTTTCGTTTTTTAAGGGCTCACCCCGCAATTCCCCTTTTGCTGGTAGCCTTTTCCCTCAAAATAGGAAGCTGGGTTTACTATCCCAACCCCGAAGGGGCAAAACCCAAGGTAATTCCCTTTAAAGG
This sequence comes from Phyllomedusa bahiana, assembly GCA_025379985.1. Lineage (NCBI taxonomy): Eukaryota > Metazoa > Chordata > Amphibia > Anura > Hylidae > Phyllomedusa > Phyllomedusa bahiana. The sequence goes on from JAODAL010038615.1 coordinate 36,258, forward strand.
AAAGCTGGTTGTTTCCCGTGACAATAAGTGTCACCCCAAAAATTCCCTACAAGCTGGGAAGACCCCCCCCACCTATGTATTTGTAAATGTGTAATTTTTTTTAATTAAGGGTTTTCCCCCTTTTGGGGGTACTTTTGGGGTTCTTGGACTACGTCAGATCAGCCTTGGCTCTATTTTTTTTGTTGTTAATAAAATGATTAAAGGGGGTTGTCAGGGATTATTTATTTAGATACATTTTTTGTGTATGTTTAGTGTCTTCTGTGTTTTTTTATTTTCATTTAATTCCAGTGTTAGTAATGGAAAGGCATTTGACAGATGCCTCGCCATTACTATTGTTAATTCCCATTCCCACCCTAAAAATACCAGCCCGCAGCTAACCCAAAAGTGGATCATCACATTAGAAGGCCCTCTTCTGATGGTAACCTGCCTCTTCACAGTACCTCTGCCTTGGGTACTGGGGTAATATTGTCAAGGGATTAATGTCAGCCTTGGGTTGACAAAACCACCGCTGGCTGATACCAAGCCCGAGTTTATAGTAATGGAGAGGCATCTGTCAATCATTTCCATTAGTAACACTTGAATAAAATGGGGAGAAATAAACACTGTCCAACTCTCCTTTTTCACAATTTTATTAAAGGAATTAATCCAGTGCTGGTCTGACATAGTTCAGAGGGGAAATCTGTATAAAAATAAAAACATTATAAAAACAATGACAGTACAAAGCTCCATCTTTTGTATCCCCTAAAGATCATGCCTGTAGATGATCTTCTGGGCTTGCAGGATATGGAGTTCAACCTGTGCAATATGATTCTGAGGGGTACCAACTACAGCCGCTGCACAGTCTCCAGGGGATTGGTCCTCTGTCTCCCTCTCTCCCTCCCCCATGAGATTGGAAGCTGTTTTCTGTACTCCTCTCTCCACTTCTTCCCCACCATTGTGTTATTCATCCTAGTGCCAACACAAAATCCAACCCCCACCTATGTCCCCTTCACCTCTACCTTTTACCTCATACACTCCCCATAACCTTCTCACCTCCACCTATTACCTTTTAGCCCTCTTACCTGTACCTATCAATTCCTACTAATTCCACCTATCACCAGGGTTGGGACAAGGCATTTTGGTGTCATAAGCACAAAAAAAAAATCCCTGGCCCTACCCTAAGGCACACTACCTGCACCCTCCCCAGTTAGTTGGAGAGGGAAAAAACACAATTTTGCCAACACAACAGTGCCGTTATTAGGGTTTATTAGAGTGTATTTATATAAAATAATATATTGTGTGTACAAAAATCCATACAAACAGCTATAAGACTATGTTCTATCGATGATGCCTTTAAATAAAGTTATACAGTTATCACATAATACCGCCATACAAGAAACAATTATCACCATACTGTAACTGCACAATCCACTATACCAAGACCAATATTATCAAAGACCAAATAGTACCACAACACCATGACCACATATCACCACCACATAGTGACTGAATATGTTCTGTTCCTGTAGTTTCTGTAACATTAGTAGTAATATTACTGCCAAACAGTGATCGTATAGTGGAAGGTACTAGTGTACACAGGCGCTCTGCAGACATATATTACTGTCATACACTAATACAGTCTGACTGTCTAGTGGTGGATATCAGTTGTACATAGGCTCTGCAGTTTCATAAGCGATTACAGTGCAGTTACATCCAGTGACTCACAAGTGATGTGTTCTATGACTGGAGTCTTTCACATCCAGTTCAGACTACCATTACTTCTCCTGGCCATCACTTGTCCCTGCAGAATTTACCACACAACTATATTAGAATTCTCACTTGTATGTTTTGTATTTTGTATCAGCAATTGGCTGCATAACATAATGCTGTCAGAAGAACGCAGCCGCGTATGGGGAGGTTGCAATTTAACCTCCCCAAAAACCCCTGTGCTCACCGCTGCAGAACTGGGCAGCCCCCACTACCATCAATGATACTTCTGCAACAGGTAGATAGCTGGCAGTTGAAGACTGGCACTTGCCATGTATAGAGCGGGCTGAGTTTATTAGCCTGCTTCCTACTTGTGCCCCACTACTGACAGGCAGAGGTAGGCGCTATCTGCAACAAAATTTTTTACCTTTGTCAGGAGATAAGAGAGATTTTATTTGCTTTGAGTGTACACAGGTTTCTCTTGTTTTGACCATATCTCCCTTACTGATTAGACAGAGAGCAGGGAGTGATGTCGCCATGCATGGAGCTCAATCTGGAACAGACTCGTTATCTCTAACAAGATTAGCTTTTGTTTACAGTTAGGCAATTGTTTTTACTCCCCTGAGCACTTTTAGCTTTGTTTACTGAAGATCAAATCTCCTGCACATATGTTTTTGTAATGTCTCAGCTAGTTACAGGGGAGCTAAATATGCTAATCACTGCCATAGAGCCACCCACACTTTGACCAGACAGAGTGAATGAAAAGCTGCTAGTTAGTTTGTGAAAGCATGGTGAGGAAACCCCTTTAGGCATTACGTATACACAATAGATGAACAGGGGTCTCAACTTCTCAGTTCTTGAAGCAATGTTTTAAGAGATTGTGAGTTATAAATCGTATGTGGCAAATTGTACAAACTTCGCCAAACTTTTTAAAACTTATTCAGACAGCTTATAACCTTATGTACAATCAGGTTATATGAAATAATAGAATTAACTAAGGTTTTTCATTGGAACAAGGAAAGTTGTCTATGATTCATTCACTGCAATGATAT